>PVIJ01003250.1:87393-139467 GCA_004024925.1 Scalopus aquaticus
GTTTTCCACGGGGGGGGGGGGTGGCAAAGGCGGAGCACTTGCTACATATCTAGGATGCTCTTTCTTATTAATCTTTTCAGGCGAGGAAGATAGCCCCTGTTTTGTCCCCGGCTCTTTTCCTGCAGCAAAAATCTTTTCATGCTCCGCCTTTACCCCTGCTAGAGTCTCATCATCTAGCTCATACTCATGCAAAGAGTCCTCTGTTAGCAACTGAATACTCTCTTTTCTCTGGCTTTCCAGAGGGAACTCCCCTCCAATGGAAGACAGCACAGTCCACATTAAGGCCCAAATTGGCCAAAAGTCAATAGGTATCTTTTCCCCTTGTTTTAGGGCTTTAATTACATTGTCTTTTACCCATACCCAATTATTATCATCAAACATTCCCTCATCTGGGAACCACAGGTTGTATTCCAAAACAACCTCTAAGCAATTTTGAATTCTTGCCTTTGAAACACGTGCACCATTCCCTCTCAACAAGTGATGAAGCAAAGAAGCAAAAGCAGCAGTGCGTGACACTGTCTGGCCCTTTTTTAATCCAGCAAGAATACCCACTCACCACCTTCTGTGGGGTTCTTCTCCACTGGCGACTGAACCTCCTTCAGCTGCCTGTTCAGGCAGGCGCCACTTGTCGATTTCCAGGATGGAGGACCTGGGGCGCGGAAAGAACTGAGCTTGACACAAAGCTTGTGCAGGGGACTGAGCTCTTCAGACATCAGCACCAAACTTTATTTTGCTGTGAGCTTTATTACATTCTTGAGCACAAAATACACGAGGCCAGCTATTTTTACTAGTTTTCCCTGTTCCAAAATCTGAGGTTCCAGGGTGGTCTGAAGACCAGATGTCTGGTCATTCTCAGGATTTCTATCCTATCTGATCAGCCCACCGGGGTCACATAGGAATGCAATAATGAAGGGGAAAGGGAGACAGGGTCCCACTCAGAATGCTTTCTGTTCCCTGGCTCGAGTCACTTAGCCTCGGGATCTGTCCTTAGACCCTACCATGCGAGCGGTCTCAGCGTTCCAGTCATTGCGCTGTGCCAAGGACACAGGCGCTCTCAAGCTAAGCTCCATGTCCTTCCACATTATACAAGTGTCATGTTAAGAAGCTACAAAAGGGGGCCTCTCTCATGGCGCAACGGGTTAAGCGCAGCACTGTGGAGCTGTCGGCAGCTGCTGTGCGAGTTCAATGCCTGGCCAGGGAGATTCCCACATGGGCAGACCTCTCCTGCCTCACCCGCTGCTCCCTTCAGCAGTGTGTTTCGGTCGATCTGCCTGTTCTGCTCCCCACTCTGTCTCTGGTGAACCTTCTTACCGCCCCACACCTCTGGCCTGCACCCCAGCTTGTATGCAAAAATAAATCAATCTTTAAAAAAAAAGAAGCTACAAAAGAGGGTCTCAGCACTATGAAGCTATCTGCAGCACAAGTTTGATCACCGTCAGGGAGCTTCCCACATGGCGCAGCAGAACTCTCCTCCTGTTTTGTCCACTGCTCCCCTCAGCAGTATATTTCAGTCAATCTGCCTGTTCTGCTCCCCACTCTGCCTCTGGTGAATCCTCTCTCTCTCTCTCTCTCTCTCTCTCTCTCTCACACACACACACACACACACACACACACACACACACACACACACACCTCTGGCCTACACCCCAGCTCTTGTATGCATAAATAAACAAAAATAAATCTTTGAGGGAAAAAAAAGCTACAGAAGAGTTTGTAGCCAAACATGTAGAGAAGACTTAGCAGTGTGTGTTAGGCAGCTGATTATAAAAACATGTTTATTTAAAAAAAGCTAACCCCCAAAGAAATATTAAGGTGTTTTGTTTTTTTTGTTTTTTTTTTTGTCATCACAAGTTCTTGTTGGCTCGGAGCTGGCTTCTACGAATTGGAGACTTGATCCTCACAGCCTTTGACGGCCCGATGTGACTATCTGCCTGTGCATCTGTTTCAGAAACTTCTGGCTCACACATTCTGCTTTGATCCCTTTGTGGAAACTGGAGCATTTATCCATCTCTTCCTGCTGCAAGGCAGGACCTTTAAAGATGTGGCTGTTTTTAAGATACAGCATAATGTTATAGTCCAAATTCTGAAGCATGTATACCTTAGAAAGTATTCACCAAACAAAAGAAAATCCTTAGGAGGTCTCAATTACCAATCACCATTTTAAGAGATACTTTGAAAAATTAAATTGATTGAATATATAAAGAATAAATTATCAAGGAACCATTAGTGGTGTGTGGACAGAAGCCGGACGCCGTGAGCTGCCAGTGCTTCTCGGTGGTTTTCACCATAGAGAGTGAGTTTCCATTTTTAGGAAGGGAAGGATTTTAGCCGCACACCGGAGGCAGACATCCCCTCATAACTCCCTGTCACACTTTAAAAGATGTCAAAGGAGCAGCCACCAAGCTCAAAGCCATGCTGGAGAGGGACACAGCTGAGGAGAGGGAAGGACACACAATAAAGGGAACAAAAGGAGTAAGGTCTGGGGACAAGATGAGCAGACACTGAGATTTAAAGAGGACCCACCATGGGCCTCCCTGGCGGCACAACGGGTTAAGGGCAGTGCTGTGGAGCTCTCGGCAGCTGCTGAGAGTAATGCTGAAGCAACATTATATAAATCTCAGGGGTGTGCCGTTATGAACAACATCTCTCTCTATATAGGTGTTGTATCTAAACTATAGAAGGTTCACCCTCACAATGCACTTGACCCTCTTCACCTGCTCAGTCATCTGACTTCACTGTCTTCTAGTCATCCACGCTGTCCTGTGGGTTTCTCCAAGACTCAGACACACAGGAAAAGCTTCGTAAAAACCAGTGACCGGCAGGGCCTCCCTGGTGGTGCAGTGGGTTAGGCGCAGCACTATGAAGCTATACAGAGCCACTGCAGCATGAGTTCGATACCCGGCCAGGGATATTCCCACATGGCGCAGCAGACCTCTCCTGCCTTGCCTGCTGCTTCCCTCAGCAGTGTTTTTCGATCTATCTGCCTGTTCTGCTCCCCACTCTGTCTCTGGTGAACCCTCTCACCACCCTCCACCTCTGGCCTGTACCCCAGCTTGTATACAAAAATAAAATAAATCTTTAAAAATAAGTAAATAAATAAAGAGGGGCCACTGAGACCCTAACCAGAGCTGGAGTTAGGGTGGAGTTAGGGCAAAGCAAGCTCACCCACGCTCAGGGAAGCGGGGTGCTGTGAAGTCGCCCCCAGCATTCCCCACAGAAGTGTGGGCCTGTACTGAGGGGAAGTTGCCTGACCTGTTTCCTCATCTCTTTAGAATAGAGATTGTGGTGCCCATGTCACACAGTTATGGTGATTGTTAAATTCATACGTGTAGAGGATTAAATGGAGCCTGGCTTGTGAACATGTGTGGCCCTAAGGGTGTGGGAGTGACTCAGGGCGCAGCTGACAGGGCCATAAGATAATGCATTTCAGTAAAGCCAGCACCTTCCACAGAGTAAGAACTCAAATGTGGGTTTTTTTAACTTTGTATTGAGGCAAAATTCCTGGAACATAAAATTCATCATTTAACCACTTTTTTAAAGCGTTCCGTTCAGTGATTTCTAGTACATTCACAATATTGCACAAGCACCAACACATTTTCACCACCCCAAAAAAGAAGTCTTGTGCCTATTAGCAGTCAACCCCAGTGGCTCCTCTCTCCAGTTTCTGGCAGCCACTAATCTACTTTCTGTGTCTAGAATGTGCCTATTCTGGACATGTCTTATAAATAGAATCATTAAAATGTGGCCTCTAGTGTCTGGCTCCTTTCACCTTAATATTTTCAAGATATTTGCATATCGCTATTGCAGCACATGTCCTTTTTATGACTAAATAATATTCCATTGAATGAATAGACCACATTTTGTTTATCCATTCATTAAACTGATGGACCTTTCAAGTATTTGTCTTAATACTCCGTTCTCAGGGTTCTCAGGGTCCTCGGGGTCCTTACTTTTGTGGCTTCCCGTCATAGCGGGCAAATAGAACCAAAAACACCTCTTCTCTTGGGCTGGTACTCACCTGGCTTCCTACAACCACTCCCGTTCTTTAAAGAGAACGCCAAGACCCAAAGGACTTCCTACGGTGTGCCCAGAAAACCCGGGGTTCATGACTCCAGCTCTAGGGTCCACTGGGTCAAACTAAGAAACCCCCCCAGCCCGGAACTCTGCGCTCCCGGGCGACGATTTCCCAGCACTGGCAGCAGCTCCGGGCAGCGGTGGCCCGTGGTGCGGGCGGGGCGTCCGTAGTCTTGGCAACAGGTGGCTTCTAAGCACTGCGAGTTGAGCGTCTCTCGAAAAACCTGGAAATAACTTTCCCCATACCGTGACACCCCAGCGCGAGCAAGCGCACTTCGGCGCGTCTTCCACACTCACTCGCAGCGGCGCGTCCATGGACATCGATTCCCCTGAAAATTACCAGGCTCTGATATTGTCCCTCATCGGTAAGCTCCTGGGGAGCAGCGCCGCCTCCAGGAAGCCCTCAGACCCCGGCCGACGTGTGCGGGAGGGGTGCTGGCAGGGCAGTTATCTCATTGTGCAGTCCTCCCTCCGGTCGAGGGTTGCTAGGGAGTGCGGGGTGGGGCAGGTCCGCGCCTCTCCCAGACTTCCCGGGCTGTGCTGGAGGAGGGTTTCACGGACTGTGGCTTGGAACAGAGGCCCACGGCGAGCCCGGAAAGGTGTTTACACCCTCCGCCGCGCCCTGCTGGTACTGGAGGAGAGGGCTTCAGACTGGCAGGGAGAGCATGCGATCAGTCGAGTCCTTGGCGAAGCCCTGCAACTTCAGAGGTGACGGCCAGACAGATAAAGGGGAAATTACGGATGAGAGGGAGTGAAAGCTGGTCCGGGGGGACACCCAGAGTAGGAGGTCAGCTGAAGGGGAGACTGGTGAGGAACCGGTCCAAGGGCCTGAAGCATGCCTTCCCCTTGCTTCCAGAATCCCAGCAGTTCTGCAAAGGGAGCGGGAGGGGGAGGGAAGGCCTCCAGAAACAGCCTGCGGAGGTCAGAAGTGCTGGTGGTTTGAGTGTTGTGGAGATGAGAGACAGGAGAGTCAGAGGAGACCAGACTGAAAGAGGGTGTGAGTCCAGAGGTGGAGGTCACGGGAAGGGCGCCAGGGGTTTGGGGGGTGTCAGCAAATGGGGAGACTGGATGTGGGGAGAGAGCGGGGAGATAAGATCTGGAGCTGTTCCAAATGTCCAGGCCAACAGTCCATGGCGAGGCGGAGGGACCAGGCTGGTGGGGACAGCGGTTAGTGGGGGCTGCTTGGATTGGGTACAGAGTGGCCATTGTAGAGACTTCATAAATGCACCCTATGTCCACTTTGTGCCAGACTGGGCACTGGGGTACCGGGGACAGTCCTTACCATCACAAGCAAAGAAAAAGCATCTTCCTTCAGAAAAATGTAATGCCATGATGGGACTAAGCATGGAGTGTGTGGGGCCCCGCAAGATGAGAGAGGCTTCGGGGGAGTAGTGATATCCCGACTGAGTCTCAGGAGTGAGTAGGGAATAATCAAGTGAAGCAGGGCAAAGAGAGGAAACAAAACCTGGGGGGAGAGGAAGCAGGGCAGGGAAACCAAGAAACCACTCTCAGTGCAGCCTTTTGGGTACAAAGACAAGATGAGGCAGAAGGATCCAGAGAAGGAGGCAGAGAAACAAAAGAGGTGGCAGGAATGGGTGGGTCTTGTGGGACCAGGTCAAGCACTTGAACTTTATTTGAAGGCAGTTGGGGACAACAGAAGGCTTTTAAGCGGGGGAATTTTGGTTTTAGAAGAAAAATGATGGTGACAATATTTAGAGTCCATCCTTACTCCTAGAACATTCCCAGATTGTCATTCATTAGAGCTTTAGGAGATAGCTAGAGCAAATTTTGTATCACTTGAGACATGAAACTATTGAGACCCAGGAGCATTAGGTGATAACCTAGGAGCTGAGCTCTGGGGCCAGCAAACAGGTGTTCGTGTCCCAGCTACTATGTGTGGCCTTGAGCCTCTCTGGGCCTCAGTGTTCTCACCTATAGAACAGGAATAACCACAGTGCTAACTTATTGATTCTGTTCATTTGTCATTTGCTCATTCACCAGGTGTTTATGGCATTCCCATTCTTTGTTGGCACTGGGAACCAAGAGGTGAGGTCCTGGTCCCAGTCTCTTGGAAAAAATTAACATCAACCATGTAATCGCACCAGGGGTTTCAAAAGCAGAAGTTCACCTAATGAAGTAAGCTGCGTGTGCGACTATAGGAATGGCGGGGCCTATGGCAAGCTGCAGAGACATACCCCAGCCTAAAGTAACTCAAATTGGAAACACTTAAGCAACATGGCATACCAAACAGGACCGCAACCCTCACTCAGCCTGATGGCTGCCCATCTATAAGCCTGGGGTTACATACTTGAGATAAGTGGTCTGAAGGAAAATTAGAGGTTGAGATACGCAGGGGTAATTCCTGGAAGGAGGAGAGGGGGAGAGGTCTGAGGTCTGGAGGATAAGGAGGAGTGAGGGGCACACAGATGGGTGAGAGACAGTGGGTGTGCCAAAGTCTCAGGCAGGATAGAATTTGGATCATTCAGGGAACAGAAGAGATCAAGACATCTGGGATGTGGTAAGGAGAAACAGGTGAGTGATGAGTAGGCATGGTTTGCAGGGGAGGGATTTTAAAGGCTATGGAAATGTTCCTAAATGAGTACGGGTGAGCTTATTTTACAAAAAGTAACAGTCCACTTAATATGAACAGAGAAGCTCTAGATGGGCTGATTCTACACACCACCACTCAACCAGGTGGGTGTCAGCACTATCCCCATTTTACATGGGGCGAAACTGAGGCACGGAGAGGATGGGTCACTTGCCAGAGATGGTGCGGCCAGTCAGCAGCGGGGCCAAGGCCAGACCCACGCATTCCGGCTCCAGAGGCTCTGCTCTTAATTAACCGCTCCACTGCCCCAGAGGATCAGACCAGAAAGGCTTTTTAAAAGATGGTTCTGATTGCCAGGAAGGAGTAGTGGGGTGGGTGGGTAGAGTAAGAGATGAGTTTGAGAAGATTAAATAAGAGAAAGCATAGAAAGCCTTCAGCATAATGCCTGCCCATCACGTTGGATGTGATTATCTTTGTCATTATCTTTATCATCAGTGGTGAAACCGGAAATCTGGGTGCCCTGAAGCCCAGCCGGGTGCTAAAGCATTTTCCCTTCCTGATCCATTAGCCGTCCTGAAAGGAACTCACCTTTTAAACTTCTTCCCCCCCAGGGCTCTGTCAGTCCAAGGAATCTCTCGATGAAATTGTCCAGAATGCCAGCAAAGACCCTGTCTTTGATCCTGAACTGGTCATTGCTCACTGCTTCAAGCAGTTCAAGCAGGAGAACTTCTGCCTGCCCCAGAGTCGCCGGCGGGTCATCATCTTGCCTCAGAAGGAGGGCCCGGTGCCCGTCCTGCCCGTGCTCCAGCCGCAGGCTGCCCTGCAGCCCACCCCCAGCTTCAAAGCCCTGGAACTGGCGGACACCCAGGAGCAGCAGGAAGACATGAGGACCTGGCTGAGCCGCAGACTGAAGCTTCGGCGGGACCTGGATTCATTTGGCGACACAAAGAAGTGGCTGCAGAACAAGGCCAGTCTGACGCCTTCTGAGGCCCAGGTTCTGAGGAGGATCTGGGAGGAGCAGCAGGTCCCGCTGGAGAAGCCCCTGACCGCCCTCCCATTCAAGGTGATCAGCTTCTTCCACCAGATGGCGACACTGAGGGTGTTTGGGGCAAGATGGGGATGGTTCCCCTCATTTCACAGAGGAGCAGGCAGAGATCTTTTTTTTTTTAAGATTTATTTTATTTATTTATGCATACAAGAGCTGGGGTGTAGGCCAGATGTGTGGGGTTGAGAGGATTCACCAGAGACAGAGTGGGGAGAACAGGCAGACTGACTGAAGTACACTGCTGAGGGGAGCAGCGGGGAGACAGGAGAGGCCTGCTGCACCATGTGGGAAGCTCCCTGGCCGGGATTCGAACTCTTGCCGCAGTGGCTGGAGATAGCTTCATAGTGCTGAGATTTAACCCCTTGCGCCACCAGGGAGGCCCAGACAGAAATCTTGGAAGGGGGGAGTAGCAGTTATCTCTTCTGTGCAGCACACGCTCCAGAAGGGTGGAAAGCAGCCACTGTTTACTATCTGGCAGTCTCTGAGTCAGCTGCTGGGTGGGCTTAGCTGGGTGGCTCTGGCTCATTCTCATCCAAAGATCTAGGTCCTGCCTGAGGCCCCTGCAGCTTGACTGAGCAGGAGGCTCCACTACAAGCTGCCCACTCTCGGCTCTTGTTCAGGCCTCGCTTCCTCCCACCCGGGCCTCTTCACAGGGCTGCTTGAGGGCTCTCACCCCTGGGCGTTCAGCGGCCCTCACAAGTGCACAGACCAAAGAGGAGGCTACGGCGCCTTCTCTGACCTGATCTCAGGAGGTCTCAGCTTCCGAAGCGCCGCATGATAGCTTCTACCGCGTTCTGTGTGTGAGAAGCAAGCCACTAAGTATGGTCTGCCCTCCAGGGGAATGAGGCTCCTTCAAAGGGAGGAGAGCTAAAGAATTTGTGGTTATATCTTACAAGCAACCTAAGAGGGCTCACTCCTGACTTTCTGTGGTATTTTTAGTCACCATTCATTCATTCTTTGAATCCTGTTTGCTGAGGGCCTAAATGGGCAAACACAGGCTATTATGAGCACCCCTATTGTGACGTTGGAAGAAAAGGAGGACCTCCCTTTTGCAAACATGGAAAGAGAAGCTCCAGGAGGCCAGGGCATGGTCTGGACCCAGAGACAGAGTGAATGCAGCAGTTTCAAAGCCCCCACTGCAGCTGCTCGCCCCTCATTGGCATTTCCCCAGAACCCCTGAAATTCGCCAAGCCCTGAATATTCTCCAAACCCCTGAAATTTCTCCCAGTTCAGGCAGATAAGGGGTCTCATAACTTGGGTTCAAATCTAGCTCTGCTACTTCCTAGCTGTGCCATCTGGGCCTCTGTTTCCTTGTCCATTAAGTGTGGATACTTACTAGCTGTATCTAGAATACTCGACTTCCTTGATCGCCGCATGAGTTAATTTATGTAAGGGGGTGAGGACAGAGTTCCGGGCATTTAGTGAGCCCTCAGTAAAGGTTTGGCATTTTTATCAGCATTGCCTTCTCGCCCAGGTCATTTGCGATGGCCCAAACACTCTAGCGGCCTTGATGTCATCATAGTCAAACCCCAAATTTCATGAGTCTAGGCAGCCTTTCCTGCCAGTAGCACAGTGCCAATGACCGAGCACTGGACTTGGGCGGGAAATCCAGGTCTGCTGCCTGCCTGCTGCCTGCCCCAGGGCCAGCTGCTTCACCTCGCTGAGCCTGCTTCATGTGTAGAAAGGGAAAGTAAGACCTCCTTCCTGAATCGCAGCACTGTCTACTCATTCAAGAGACAATCCTGCCCGCCTGCCCGGGGAAGTCGGGGTTTGTAGTCAACCAGCCTTGGTCTTGCTCTCGGGTGTTCACATGTCAGTGAGGGAAGCAGACACAGCAGATTGGCAACTCTGCAGTCTGCTCCAGGCGGACACTCGAGGTGGGTCCAAGCACTGCAGGGATGCAGCAGAGCAATGCGCTGGGGGACAGGAGGGCCCTTGGTCAACGGTCAAGCACTACACCAGGGTCAGGAAGAATTATTTCCCTGCACCTGGAGGAGGGTGATGACAGGGGGAGAGGGAAGAAGGTATTTCCGCAGGAGGCCCAGAGCAGCAAAGACTGGAGGGGGGAATGTTGGGGAGCTGCCTCGGCTCCAGGCAGGTGTATGCATTTTGGAGCAGCGAGAGCCCACTGGGCATAGACACTCAGGGGCTGGCAAGGAGGGATGTGGGTGGGAATGGCATTTTAGTTCTCATGTTGTCAAAGCCCAGAGAAGCAAAATCTCCCGGCTGTCCGTGGCAGGCCGCCGCCGCCCCAGCTCCCGGCTCTTTGGCCTCCACCCTGCTGTCCGTGGTCACTGCTCAGCCTGGCGCTCCCCCACTTGTCTCTAACTCTGGGGATCACATCCCTTGGCTTGTCTCCCCTGAACTCTCTCCTACCCCCGTTACCTCTTTCAGAAGAAAAGCACCCGATTACTCCACCGGTCAGCGCCCCAGCTCCAGCTGCCCAAGCCGCCCGCCCTGGTCACCTTCTATTCCTACGTGCGCAGCCGCAAGGCCAAGATCCTGGACCTCTTTCACAGGGTGGTGCGGGGTGAGAGTCAGATCTCCAGGGAGGAGTTCTTTCTGGCTCTGAAGACGGTGAGCGCACCCCTCCTTCCAGGCTGGCCTCAGTAGGGAGGACTGCTCCCGCAGTGCTCTCCCAACGCTTCCCCTCCCCCAAGTCTGAACCCACTTAAAAGTAGATGCAGGGAGCTTAAACTATCAACCTTATTACTCATAAGTCAAATTGAAAATGTGGCTTCATCAGGCCCCAAACCATCTGTGACTTGCAGCCACATCAGGCCCCAAAGCCATCTGGGATTGAGAGATCCTCCCAGAGGGCAGTGCGCGGAGTCCGTGCCACCAGCCAGCTGGCCGGGGAGTCAGCGTCTTGCCCATCAGACCCCAGAACTGAGCACACGGAAAGCTCGCCAACCCTGCCTCTGGAACCTTTCAATCTAGCTCCTCAGTCCCACATGCCACATTTAAGGACAAGGAAGCAGGGGAGGTGGGGCGGCCAGCGAGGCCCAGGTGACCCAGGCAAGAGACCCACAGTCCAGCCTTATGACATGTGAAAGTCTACACTTTTCTGTATTTTGAATCAAGATACCTTTTAAAGTGCCTCTAGGAAACCGGCTGCTTCATCTTTTAGTTTTAAATCATCACCAGTTTTCACCCTCTGGCTTGATGACATGGAAATGTCTGAACAAGCTCCAGGCCTTAAGGACAACAAAAAGCTAAGGGGTCTTTAATCATAAATAACCAAAAAGGCTAAATCCTTTTTAAAACCTTTAGCGCCAGGGAGTTCTGGTCTTAGAGCAGCTCGGTGAACAATGACTGTGGCCTGGAGCTGAAGAACAGGTGGGATTTCCTTTACTGTGGCTAACGAGCATTGTTCTCCTCCCCCGCTGCCATCCTCAAGAGAGCAACAAGCATTGTAGCCTGACCCCATTTTACTGCCTTAAGGGAGGCTCCCTGGCTCCCGCCTCTGAATCCCCCGAGGAAAAGCTGTGGGAGGGGGTGGGAGTTTTTCAGACAAGAGGGGAGGGCCTGAGGAAAGGCAGAGAGAGCAAGTGCTGGGGCCAGGACCCAGCCCCTGGGTGTGAGCTGGGGTGGCAGTGGGTGAGACTGGAGGGAGGGGCGCTGTGGGGCTGCGAGCAAGGCCCAGGGGTCCTGGCAGGGCGCTCGGATAGGAGCCTGCTGTCCTTTACCTTTCCCCACAGTTCGGAGTCCCTCTAAAGTACCAGGAGGTGGAGGACCTGGTGATCTATTTCAGCTCCCTGGGGAAGAAAAACACCATCACCACAGAAGTCCTGGAAAGCACCTATAAGAAGTGGTATCTGGCTGAACAGAGAAGCACCCTGCCAACTACAAAACAGCGTATGTGCCACCCCCCCCAGGACCTCCCCCAGTGCCGGCCCTCCTGGGAGCGCGTATGGTGGCAGGCGGCCTGGGCTCCCTCCCTGGGTGTGTTCCCCAATCCTGGCTATGAGCCTGCAGCTCAGCGCATGGATTTCCTACCCTTCTCAGAGCCCAGGGAGCCGGAACCCCCCCCCCCCACCGCCTCCCCCGCCATTAGTAATGTCCCAGTGTCCAGCTCATCCTCGGGTCACCTTGATCTGGGCAAGCTCCCCCATGCTTCTTTTGCCTTTTTATTGTACATCACCAAAGGATCAAGCTCAGCAATATCCTTTGGGTTCGCCGTGCGTCACCCGGTAAGTGACCCCAGAGCACTGTGACGCACATGTGCAGGGACAGAGCCCGTGAAAAGGACATCTGCGTAGGCACAGGTGGGCAGGCCAGATGCTGCCCCGCATTCTTGCACGGATGGCCCTGATACAGCCTTCTTTCAGCTGGGAGGGGCTCACCTTGGAGGACGGCTGTGTGTTACTGACTTTGACGAACTTAACTAGAACGTGAAAGGAGACTCTACTATGGGCTCAATCTCCTTATCTTTACCTTCCGCCCAGCAGTCTGATGCCTGCCTGAGTCTGTGATCTAGGCATTGGGATAGCTGGGTTCATGGCTATGCTAATTCCGTCTACCCCCCACCTCCTTGTGTGGGTCTGGTTTTAACCTTACTTTTAAGTTATATCTCCTCCATCACCTTCAGTGGCCATCCATGTAAAGGGTTAACCAAGATGATGTCCAGTGACCAGTGCTTTGAAGACAACAGGACAGCGTTGGGGGGGGGGCAGGGAAAGCAGACCTCGGAAGGGACACCTGAGTGACAAGGAGCCCTCTGGAGCAGGAAGTGCAAAAGCCCTGAGGCTCTCAGGAAAGTCTTCAGAGGACAGAAAGCAGCTAGGGTGACTGATGGACATCGTGAGGGTGAAAAGTGGAAGGTGGGTCAGGTGGGAGGTCTGCGAGGCCAGATGCTGCAGAACCTGCAGAGCTGGGAGAAGATTCCGGCTTTTAGTCTAAGTGCTGGGGGAAGGCAGTGGAGAGTTTTGAGCGGGGGAAGAGATGACTTGGTTTAATTTTCTAAAAGGTCCTTATTTGCTAGGTGGTGGGGACAGGACACAGGGATGCGAATGGCGTCGAGAAGGCTGGGGTCATGGTACGGGTGAGGGAGAGGCCACAGAGGAGACAGAGAAAGGGACAGCTTCAGGGTGCATCCCAGATGACACCGATGGACACGTGGCAAGTGAGCAGGGGGTGCTCCTGCACCTCTCACTCCCTCCTCCATCTCTCCCACCCTAGATTATAGATCTGCCAAGGTCAAAGATTTATGCAGTCTGCCCAAGAAGCAGGTCGATATAGCCCCAGAGCCGCCCCAAATGGCCCTGCTGACCGTGCCTGTGGTCAGCACGGAGAAAGAGTCTCGGCCACTGACCCTGGAGGAGATGGAGGACGTTGGCAAGAGGTACCGAGAGAGGCGGCGGCACAAGGTACTCAAGGCGAGGGGGCCAATTTGCTGTGTCACCCCCCCATCTTCTGGGGGGGACGACTCTGGAGAGGGTGCTACCTTTCCTCTCTGAGCCCCCGTTCCCTCCTCTGTGTGATAACGGTGCCTACCTCACAAGGCTTCTTGGAGGATGAAATAAGAACCTATGTCTGAACCTATGTTTGTAACTGTGACTCTGCACCCTGAGACCAGGGCCGCAGCTTCAGCACAGCTGGAATCCAGGCAGCTGGCACAGGGCCGGCCCTGAGGAGACAGGCCAGAGAGGCACGCCCAGTGACTGGCGGAAGGAGGGACTATGTGACTTAATTCATCCAATAAATATTAACTGGGAGCCCAGGTGCGCCCTCCTGTCCTTGGGAAACTGAGAGTCTGGTTAAGGAGGCAGACAAGATTAATGTGCCATGTATAAATATTTAACTTAACCCCATGAGACTCTGGGACGGATACATATATAATATAATTCACATAAAAGTTCAGGTGTTGCTAAGTGTAATATCAACTAAGGTCTGATTTATTTGTTTGGCCAGAAAACCCAGAATGTTAGCGCAGGCACTGCAGATTTTCCCTAAGAAGGGCCAGATAGGAAATGTTTGGGCTCGGCTGGCCCATGGTCTGGGTCCTTCGCTATGGGGCAAAAGCAGTCACAGCGCACGTGAGTGAGTGTCAGTGGGTTCCAATAAATCTCTATAAAAACAGAGGCCAGATTTGGCCTCTGAGCTGTACTTTGCTGATTCTGGTGTTAGAAGCTTAAAAAACCAAAGGTGGCCCACATCCCCCAGGCCCTTATACCTAGCTTTGCCATCCTAAATCTCAAAACAACAGACGGCGGTGCCTACTTTCAATTTCTGCACAGCCCAACACTTGAACATGATTTTTCGACTGGAAGCCTCTACAGTGTGTATGAATATGTACACCCATCCTACCATATCTATTGTAACTTACAAGTATGGACTTGGGGCGCACGTGTGCTCCCCCTGGATGCTTCAGGCCCTGTGTGTACGAGCAGGTGTATCCCCTGTGCTGCCCGCAGCTGCCCGACCCCTCCATCCAGTACTCGGAGCAGTGCCGCCTGGTGCGCAGCGGCGTCAAGCAGGTGGACGACCACTGCCTGCCGTCCACCATCCCCGGGGAGATGAAGGAGCTCATCAGCGTCGCCCGCCGGGACACCTTCCTGGTCTACCTGCGGTGCTGGAAGCTCTGTGAGTCCTATGGCCTTTCGCTGACAGAGGACATCCTGATGAAAGGTGAGGGTGTCTGCCGGAGGCGTGTCCTTCCCCGCCCTCGCGGCCTAGCCCAGCCTCGGGGGCCTGTGGCCAGGGCCCTGGGAAGAAGAATGCTGAATCCGGAGTCGGGGTGACTGGCTGGTTGGGTCGGGCTCAGGCTCCAGACCTCAAGCTCTTGGGAGCTGGGGGTATCGTCTCTCCACAGCGTCATTGTTTTCCTCCTCCTGATTTTACAGGTAAAACTTGCCCACTTAAATATTTTTGGTAAAACATAAAAATTTCCCAGCCTGAATAGGCCACCATTAATATTTTAATGACCATCCTTTTCATAACCCTTGTTCTTTTCCATTTACACAAAATACTTAGATAAGTTGTTTTAAAATCAAGTATATATATATATATATATTTAAGGTATAGATTGTATTTAAGGTATATTTATGTGTTTAAGTATACCAAGTGTATATATATTTAAAGTATATATAAATTATTATGAAATATAAAAATATATATATAAATATATATATAAAATAAAAAATATATATATATAATATATATACATTATTTAAGATAATTGAAGAAAATCACGAATACCTTTAAAAAATGTTAATGCAGGGCGTCCCTGGTGGCGCAATGGGTTAAGCGCAGCACTATGAAGCTATCCAGAGCCACTGCAGCACTGACTTCGATACCTGGCCAGCGAGATTCCCACATGGCACAGCAGATCTCTCCTGCCTCTACTGCTGCTCCCCTCAGCAGTGTATTTCAGTATTTATCCTTGTATGCATAAATAAATAAATCTTTTTTAAAAATGTTGATGCAAGGCCTCCCTGGTGGGGCATGGGGTTAAGTCTCAGCACTGTCAAGCTATCCCTGACCTGGGAGCTGACCCACATGGCACAGAGCTCTCTCCTGTCTCTCCTGCTGCGCCCCTCAGCAGTGTATTTCAGTAGATCCGCCTGTTCTGCTCCCCACTCTGTCTTGGGTGAATCCTCGCACCCCCATACCTCCGGCCTATACTCCAGTTCTTGTCTGAATAAATAAATTTAAAAATAATAACAAATCTTAAAAAAAAGTTGATGTAATCTATCTCCCCTCCCCTCTCCTCTCTTCTTACCTGCACTTTCTTGGCCCCAAATAACCAACATTAATAACTTGGAGTGGAACCTTCCATCACTTCCTAGAACGGGAGATGACCTCGTGTGAAAAGGACTGTTCAACAGTTGCAGCCCTCTGGGCTTTTTTGGCAACTTGCTTTGACTCCACAATCACAAATAAAAAGTTAAAGTTAAAAATAGGGCCTCCCTGGTGGCACAGCAATTGGGCGCTGCGCTGTGGAGCTGTCAGCAGTGGCTATGCGAGTTTGCCGCCTGGCCGGGGAGATTCCCACATGGCGCAGCAGACTTCTCCTGCCTCGCCCACTGCTCCCCTCAGCGGTGTATTTCTGTCCATCTGCCTGTGCTGCTCCCCACTCTGTCTCTGGTGAACCCTCTCGCCACCCCATGCCTCTGGCCTGTACCCCAGCTTGTATGCATAAATAAATAAATCTTTTTTAAAAAAGTTAAAAATAATGTATATAAGAAAAAAGCCTTTTTGAACGAAAGGTCCATTTATTAAAAAACAAACAAAACCAACCCTCTGCCCCCAAGGCTGGGGCAGGGAGGGGCCTGGCTGACAGGCCTGCTCCTCCTGCTGTTCACAGCGCTGCTCTACCCCGGAGACAAGATCATCCTCCAGGAAGACCAGGTGCGTTCCATCCGCCAGCCGGGAGGCTACTATCTGGACTCCAAGAAGACCAGCCGCCTGAAAGTGGCCCAGCCCAGGCTGCCACCCCTTGAGGAAGAGGCTAAGAAGCTAGACCAGCTGAGTGTCAGGTCTGCTTTCTCTCCTGCCCTCTGCCTCCTGCCCAGCTGCTGGCCCCTCAGCTGTGGGGCTGGGCCGTGCTCAGGCTGTCGCGGCCTAACCCAAAGCCAGCACAGGATCCTGAGAGAGCGCCTTGACTGACTAGTGGTCCTCACAGGCCCAGCTCTGAAGAGTTTGTTTTCACCACCCATGTCTTCAGGCTGGATCCTGCCCTGGTTGGGGAAGCGGGCTTCAGGGACCCCAAGAGGATTCTTTCATTAACTACCCCAGAAGGTCCCATTCTGTGAGATGAGAAATCCCCACAAGGGAAAACTTGTCCAAAGTCACCCAGTCAGCAGGTTATGAGCCCTGGTCAATGACCACGTTGGCCTCACTGATAAGGACCCGGCATTCTAGAGTCCCAGCTGCTGTGTGTTCCACTGGAGCCTAGGGGGACAGAGTTGGCCCCCCGCCCCAGGCAGAAGAAATTCTCCTTTCGGAACTCTGGTTTGAATTCAGAAGTGCCCACCCCTGGAACCCCCAGATCTATTTCCTGAGGCCCCATCACCCTGGATTTCCCCTCTCCTGATAAGATACCTCTCTCCTCCACTAGGAAATCAGCAAGGAGAATCAGGAAGATACACTTTAAGGAATTCGAGGAGTTTCTCAGGTGTGTAATAATCATCTAACTCTGGAACGGGGACTGGGTCTGTCTTCACCCTGGAGCAGGCGCCTGGGCCTCTGCATGTCGCATAGTGTCAGGGTGCTTAGGTGCCAGGCGGACACTGCTCTATGAGTTTTCCTTCTGTTACCTAATTCTGCAAAGTTACTCTGTTAGCACATCTGTTTTACAAAAGAGGAAACTAAGGTACACACAGGTGAAATATCTTGCTCAAAGTTACTCACCCACTTAGTAGTGGCAGGATGGGAATTTGAACCCAGCTAGCTCCAGAAGATTTTCTCTGAACATTACATTATAATGTATGTACAGAAAAGATGGGTATCCCTGAGTGTGGGTTATAGAGGCAGGCGACTGGACGTTAAGCCTGGGCTCAGCCAGGTGCTCACTGTGGCCTTGGGGAACCACTGAGTTTCTCTAGGCTTTGGGGCCCCATGGGGCCTTGGGGACAGCACTGAGCTTCTCTGGGTTTTGGGTTCGCCTGCCACGTGGAACTGTAGACTGAGATACGAGGCCCTTCATTTCATCTCTACTCTGGACATGCTGGGTTTGCTCCACTGAGAAGCAGCCCCGGCCCTGGCCTGTCTGCCTCCACAACTTTCCCTGTATTCTTTTCCTCCAGGAAGATGCAGATGAAGAGGCTGTATGCTACACAGCAAACACACCCCAATTTCTTCTGGCCGGGTCACCTCCTGGACAAGTTGCGGCTCTACCTGCCCACTATGACTATGGACCGGAGCCTGGCCATCTTCAGCTGTGTCCATCATCAGCCCTCCATCTATTCCTACCACTCCAACCACTGGTGGCCCATTATGAACAAGAACTACCTGACCTACGCCTATTACGACGCCAGCAAGGTCTATCACATCAACTGAATGGCCCCGGAGTTGCTGGACCCAGCCATCCTGGTCCTGGGGCCACTGTTGCTGGCAACCAAGAGGCATAAACATGGACCAAAGGGTCAGACACAAGAAAACATTTCAGTGGCATGGGCTGGGGCCAGCTCTCTCCAGACTAACAGTGTCCAGTGTCTCAAAGGGCAGATGTGTTCAAAAAAATATGTAAAATATTTTAGCGTTTCCCTCTCCTGACCTTGACCCTTTTGAAATAAATCAGGTGGGAGTTATGATTTCACTGGTGACCCAGCTGATGTGATTTCTTGCCCAGGAGCTGTAGCTAGAGGGGTGTCTGGAAAGCTGGGGGCCTGGTGCTTTGTGGATAGGGCAGTCACATTCGTTGGGCTGTTGACAGGGATGTCTGCATGGCATCTCCAACCCCCCATCCTGGGATCTCAGTGCCCACAGGGCAGCACCAGGCAGTGCATATGCCCTTTTGCCCTTTTCTGTGAAAGAAAGTGGAGCTTTGTCCTCATCCCCCAAAGACTGAGCTCTTAGGTTACTATTTCCAAATCTCCTGCAATTGGAGGAATGCTCTCTGACCCATGAGGCCCTCGTCGGAACAGCCCACCTGACCCCACCAAGGCCCCCAGGACAGGCATCAGGTGTGCTGCTTCCCATCCAAACTCCCATGGCCAGGTAAGCAGAATTCATGCGGTGTGCTGCAGTCATACACACAACTGGATTTTAATCTCAGCCCTCTTGTGAGCTGTCAACAATGGCTCCCTCCCCGTCTCACTTTTCATCAACTCACAACACACCCAGTTCAGCTTCTGTGTCCATATTGAAATCGGGCAGAACGGGCCTCAAATGCCCAGGCTCTGCGGCAAGAGCCACCAAAAAGCCCCAAAAGGCCAAATACAACAAAGAACAGTGCCTAATGAGAGGACAGTCGGTCACTGTCTGTGGTTTCTCACCCGCGTGCACAATTGCAGGAGACTTCAGGCTACAGGAACAGCAACAGCAAACATGCGGTTTATTGTACAAACGGGGCAAACAGAGAGCTCACTGCAGCCTCAGGTGGCGGCCGCCTCACCCAGAACGCAGCGGGGGCGGCAGCTCCTTGGGAGGTGCTGGGTTAGACCAACAAACGGGCCTCTGAGACACAGGCCCAGGGCCTCTGGGGCTCCTTTCAGGCTACGTCAGAGACAGGACCAGAGGCCCAGTCTCTGCAGAGTCCTTTGGCTTCTCTTCCTCCTTGGAGGGCGGCTGCTGGTGCTTCTTTTCTTCTTTCTTCTCTTCTCACAGGCCAGGAACTGACTTCTCTCTTCTCTCTTCGGAGTCTGGAACCGCTGTTTTTCTTCTCCTGGGGGCTGGTCGTGTCGTGTCTTCTCCTGTTCAGTTCAATCTTTTCTCCTTTTTTTCCTCTTTTCGGTGCAATCTTTCCTCCTTTTTTTCCTCTCTTCGGTGCAATCTTTCCTCCTTTTTTTCCTCTCTTCGGTGCAATCTTTCCTCCTTTTTTTCCTCTCTTCGGTCCCTCCAGTGCTGGCTTATCCTCTCCCAGAGTACCATCCATAAGTCTGATTGGACCATGTTCAATCCTGGAGCTGATTGGACCGACCCATCAGCTCCTAGCACCTGATTGGTCCATACAAAAAATGGCAGTTACTGGGCAGCAGCAACTGCCATAACTGACTCCGGAGCAGCAGGATAAGAGGCCCCACCACTCCTGCAGGCACCCAAGCTGCTAAGGCAGCTTGGTTCCGGTAACAATATGACCCCAGAACTTAACCTCTTAAGATCATTAATGATACCTGTGTTCGAGCTGTGGAATCAAGTGGCTATTTTTTCCTCCTGAAATCTGATTTCCAATCATGTTAAAGACAAAAGCTAAGCAAAACAAACCAAGAACAACAATCTAAAACTAGACAGTTTAGCCTAGTGGTTAGAAGTGTGAATTTTGGAGTCCAGTTGTTACGGGGCAGTCCCAGTATAAAATGGGGTGCCTGACTGTGGGTCCTCACCCCTCCGCTTAAAAAGGGACATATAAGGCCTCCCTGGTGGTGCAACTGGTTAAGTGCAGCGCTATGGAGCTGTCGGCAGCTGCAGTGCCAGTTTGGTGCCCAGCTGGGGGCGGCAGACCTCTTCTGCCTCGCCCACTACTCCCCCCAGCAGCGTGTTTCAGACGACCTGCCTGTTCTGCTCCCCACTCTATCTCTGGTGAACCCTCTCACCGCTCCACACCTCTGGCCTGCACCCCAGCTTGTATGCAAAAAGAAATAATTTTTTTTTAAAAAAAGGGACTTACAAGACATAACTGCAGGCACACACAATAAAACTAATGAAGGGCTTATTTAAAAGGGAGGAAAAAGAAGAAAGAATAAATTGGTAAACGGGTCCTACCAGTTCTGCTGAGCCAGAATCCCAATAGCGCACCAAAACCCAGTAACAGCCACAAGGGAGAGAGCAACCCCCCAGAGCCCACATGTCTGGTTATACCCCAAACATGGCCGCTTAACTCCACCCTCAGTTCCCAGCATCCTCCCTCAGGTGATGATGGCATTATGGGATTCGTAGTCCCAGGTGTCTTGGATCTTTCTGGTCTGAGGTGGGGGTGGGGGGTTGGTAAAAACCTACCTGTGGCGTTGTTTTCAGGCCGTCCTTTCTCCCCCAACACAGTCTCCAAACTTCACTTTCTACATACGCAAAATGGGGGAAATAGGACTATCTCGCAGAATAGTGGGAACTACCTCACTGAATGATAGCTATTATATTCTAATATTTCTACTTATTTTTCACTCTAAATTGACTTGAGGAAATTATTTGGATGTCTCTGTTTTACTCCCTCTCCGCCACTAAGAGGCGCGTTTTGGAGTTGAAGAAATGCGGGAGGAAATAATATAAAACCTGGATTATTCCCCGCGAAGGGGCTTCAATTTCTGGCAGAAGTGGATGCCCCGCCCACCAGGTCCTAGAAGCTAAGAAAGAATGCTTATATTTTACGCAGTCCCAAGAGCAGATATGAAAAATCCCGTACTAGTCATCCATATTAATATCTGTGAGAGCACATGTAGCGCTAGACCTTTTTCAGTATTATTTCCCTGACGTGTCTATTTTCTTTGACGAACCAACAGTTGGGAATGCTCACCTTTTCCCTTACAGGACCCAGAGGTTCAGTCCCATCAGCCCTTGCGCACAGCTACCTCTTCTCTCTTCCTCGTCGTTGCCCTCAAGGGTGGCTGCCGTTTCCTATCGGTGAGTCTTAATCTTAATCGTCTGCCATCGGCGTCTCTGCGGCTTCTCTCTGGCCTCGCTGTCCTTTAGACGTCCGACCGGCCATCTTAGTGGAATTGTCCTTATGGGGTAGTTGGATTGCGTACAGGACAGAGTGAAATGGCCCGGCCAGTAATGAAAGTTCGCTATCTTGGGCCGCTTGCTCTCCTACAGAGGCCGCCTGGGACCTGTCAGCCGCGGACCTTCTGTTTGGGTCCCGGCGGCGCAGCGCGCTGCTTGGGGCCAAACTAAGGGTTTTCTGGTGCGGATCGCGGGTGCGGGACCGACCCGCGGATGCCCCGGTCTCACGGCTCTGGCCTCCGGTCCTCGGCTCGCCTCGCTCAGCGACGTCTGGCCACGTGTGCCTGGTGCTGCGGCTCCCAGCGCGCGCTTCAGGGTCTGCCCTGCAGTTGCTGGTGCTGAGCACGGGCGCTCTCTTAAAGGGTATCGTGGTGCCGGGGTGAAACAGTCGTTTACAGAAAGAAATGTATGTTTATTGAGCGCCTGTTGTGTGTCTGTCAAGGAAATGGATGACCAGAACGAAAAGGGCTCTGCAGAGGGCAAAAAGGGTGGCGGGGAGTGAGTACCACCTTGAGGAAAGTGGAGCCCCGACCTGAGAACAGAATGCTGAAAAACCCCGAGGCCTTTTAGAGGTACCTCGTGGTTTATGTATTTTGTGGGTATTACTGAACTGCAGCACTCTAGGGGAGTTGTAGGTTTCAGGTACTTAATTCCATTCTGTCATCTTTATTGTCCGGGTGAGAAAACTTGAGATTCAGGTTCAAGGTTGCCCAAGGCCCACGCAACTGAAAGGGAATGCACCAGTTTGTGTGGGGCTGGATGTGCAGCGCTAGCGTGCTGAGATTGTTTGGTGGTCAGTTTGTTTGCCATCAGCTGTTGGATTTTTTCCTTGACTCTGAGTGGGTGGGGTGACCTCTGACCTCCCAGGATCGCGTCTGGAGAGTAGCTAGTATTCTGCCAGCTTCGGAATTGGGAGGGAAAGCAAGTTCCGCAGAGGTACCCATTCCATTCCCAGCTTGCTCAGTAGCTGGTGATTGGAAGACACTCTGCGACAGTGCTCAAGCGCTGGGGAGGGAAGCCTCCTCCCAGGGCCCTCATTTAACGCCACCTGCATCTTTCTCCAAGGCATCATGGCTGCCCTCAGACCCCTCAGGAAGCCCAAGATCGTCAAAAAGAGGACCAAGAAATTCATCCGGCACCAGTCAGACCGATATGTCAAAATTAAGGTATAAAGCCGTGGGAGGGAAGCCTAAACAGGCTGTTGTCTTTCTGACATCACCTGGTCAGAATAGGTCCCCTGGCAGGTGAACTGGTTTGTGATTGGTAGAAGAGCTCTCTGAAGATACTGCCTCTTCCTGAGTCCGGCTTCTTGTATGAATTGAAATTTAAGTGACACAGGACACTCGACTGTTTTTCTAGGTTTCTAAAAGGCTTACATTGTATCAGATATGAGAAGCCATAGGACATAAGATGAATGAAACTGCTCTTCCTCACTCTATTCAGCCCCCTCACATTCCACCCAGGTGTGCGCTGTTTTCCTTGGCTCAGGAGTTGGGTGTGGGTCTATATTCCTGGTGGTCAGGGGCAGGAGCCCCTATTTTTCACAACAGAACAAATACAAGTAGTGAAATGCTGTTAGGCCAAGACAGGTACCGTTTGGTATATTTCCTTTCCACTTGGTCCCCCTGTCCCAAAAGGGGCAGTTGGCGGTTTGCACAGCCACTAACCCACCTCGTTGTCTTTCAGCGTAACTGGCGGAAACCCAGAGGCATTGACAACAGGGTGCGCAGGAGGTTCAAGGGCCAGATCTTGATGCCCAACATTGGTTATGGGAGCAACAAAAAAACGAAGCACATGCTGCCCAGCGGCTTCCGCAAGTTCCTGGTGCACAACGTCAAGGAGCTGGAGGTGCTGCTGATGTGCAACAAGTGAGTCGGGCTGCGCGGGGCCGGGGCCGGGGCGGATTGGCAGCCGGCAGCCGCGCTGCGCCTTTCGGTTCATTCGGGGGGGCTGTGTCTCTTGGGAGCTGAGAAAGTGCTCGTCTGGACTTTGAAAGTTTCCTTTGTTGGAGAGGGGGGATCTTGCTCTGAAAAGTGTAGAGCCCCAAAACTAGGAAAGAGGAGGACAAAGTAGAGGGTCTCTGTCAACACTGGTTGTCCTGAGGGGAACGCCCAAGCAGGAGGGAGAGTGTTTAAAATGGTATTTACAGCGGGGGTGCGTCTGTCCACCTGTTGGGAGTACTTCCCCATTTCAGACCCCACAGTGCCAGTCAGGCATTTCAGTCAACAGGGGCCTGGAAATGTTAGATACGACGAGATACTGAGACTGCATTCACGGAACTTACTGTAGTGTATACTCTGTTACTGTGCCTTATTTGTAGACTAAACCTTATCATAGGTAGGTAGATACAGGGGTGGGGGGCAGTTGATGCAGGCTTCCATCTCTGGTTTCAGGCATCCACTGGGGCCAGGTCTCAGAACATACACCCTGCTGACAGGGGGCTGCTCTACAGGATCTTCGTTAAATCCATAGGGATAAGGTTTTTTTAAATGAGAAAAAGGAAAAAATGAAAACTAATAGAACATAAGTTGTGAAAACAGATTATGAAACATTTTAAAATATAGCCACTCTGAATTTGAGTTTATATAAAATGAATGGGTTTGCTTGTCTCTCGCCGTTAAGCTTGTTTCCCTACAGAGTTCCTTGAGAGAACTTCATATGGCCACTGTCTTTAGTTACTCCCTGCAGTCTGCTCTGCTGCTTCAGAGACAGGGTGTCGTCTTAATCCTCTGTTCATGATTTCACAAGTCACTCCCTCACAGGCTGGATGTTGCCATGGCAGCGAAACACCAGTGCCTGGTGCAGCAGTGTTCAGACGTTAGGTGCGGCTGCTGGCTGGGCAGCTTCAGGCAGTGTTGCTTTCAACTTGAATTTTGTCTCAACAAACAGTGTAAAAACGCTGTGTTCTGGGCCTGGGAGCCCCTGACTTGATGAAACTGTTGCATTCTGCTCTTGCTTCTTTGGCAAGTTCAAACTCCCCGGCACTGCCCCATTAGCCAGGACTAATGGAGAACCTTTGGGACGGAGTCATCCTGGCCCTGTCCATTATTTAATATGTGACTGACTATTCCTGTGCACCTCGGTGGGCCTTGCCTTCTTCGTCTGTAAAGTGGAGGTGGTGCCTGGGTTTACAAGGCTCTGTGGCGAGATGGAGGGACAATGCAGACTGCTTTAGGCGCTCCTAGGGAACGTGCTCTCAGAGTCTTGCTGTGTGTTACAGGCCGACTTGCTCCTTACCACTTCCTGGTTTCCTTCCAGATCGTACTGTGCTGAGATCGCTCACAACGTCTCTTCCAAGAACCGCAAAGCCATCGTAGAAAGAGCAGCGCAGCTGGCCATCCGAGTCACCAACCCCAACGCCAGGCTGCGCAGCGAAGAGAACGAGTAGCCGCTCGCATGTGTGTCGTGTTAATAAAACCGTGAAATGCCTTCTGGCGTGTCCCCCTTGGCATTTACTCTTCATTTCTTTCTTTGGCAGTTGTCACAGAGATTCTCTCACTGTTGATCCTCTAGAATCTTGCGTTTGGAATTGGTTTATAAAGAAAATTTCCCAGAGAACACGGCCTCTGGTGCCCAGACCAGGCCTGGGCAAGCTCCAGTTGGAGCTGGAGAAGAGGGGAAAGAGACTTGACCCTTTGACTACGGCCTCTTGGTAGAAAATTGAACCTGAATTCTGACGCCTTTAATTGAAGAACCTTGCAATTCTAAGCAAGTAGTCATTCTCTTCATCTGCAAAGTTGGGTGACAGTTACCCTATGTGGGTTTTTTTTTTTTTTTTTAAGATTTATGTATACAAGAGCCGGGTTGTAGGCCAGAGGGGAGGGGGCCGGGCAGTGAGAGGATTCACCAGAGACACAGAGGTGAGCAGAACAGGCAGACTCATGAAATCCACTGCTGAGGGGAACAGAGGGTGAGACAGGTGAGGTCTGCTGTGCCGTGTGAGTCCGCTCCCTGACTGAGGATTGAACTTGAATTCTTGCTGCAGCGGCTGAGTGCTGAGACTTAACTGACCCCTTACACCACCAGGAAGGCCCCCCTGTGGTTCTTGTGAAGATTCCGTAGATACAAAAAAGGATTCAGGTTAATTTCTTAGCCTCTTATTGGTGGCGCCGTAGCATCCCATACAAGCTGTACAATGGGGTGATGCATGGTCCCTGTATGTGACCAGCCTGGGATGTCTGGAGGCAGCTTTCCATCTCCTTTACATGAGCCCCAGCTTTCCGCTGCCAGCATTTAGCAGTTTCTGAAGGTGTGGGATCCTCAAGTGCTGTTAATAAGGTCTGTAGAGAATTGAACCTGGTTAAGCTCCCTTTCAACTGCAGCTCTAACTCCTCCCTAGGCAACAACAGCTAGGGGTTAGGTGTCCGTTTTGAGGTTAGGATGCTGCTTTTCCAAGAAACGGCCTAAGTGGGGCCTCCCTGGTGGCGCAATGGGTTAAGCACAGCACTATGAAGCTGTCCAGAGCCACTGCAGCAGGAGTTCAATACCCAGCCAGGGAGCTTCCCATGTGGTGCAGCAGACCTCCTGCCTCACCTGCTGCTCCCCTCAGCAGTGTACTTCGGTCAGTCTGCCTGTTCTGCTCCCCACTCTGTCTCTGGTGAATCCTCTCACCACCCCGCACCTCTGGCCTATACCCCGGCTTGTGTGCATAAATCTTTTTTTAAAAAAAAAAAAACAGCCTAAGTGACAGCAGATCACATGGCAAGGTGGTACCCCCGGGGTAAGACATGCTTACAGGGCATGGCTTTCCCGCCCTGGTCAACCCAGTGGGAATGCCACAGTTAAGGTTTTCTTGGTGTCCCAGCTGTGACAGAATTTAAGTCCCTTAGTTCTAGGAGGTGTCTTTGTTACAGGTTGGCAACTATTAAGACATCTGTTGAGTAAATTGCTGGCCTTTATTTCACTTCTTTAAATTGACATGGAAAGTATATTAACAGTCTACTGAACAAGAGGAATTGTATGAGAAAATAGTCTATTAATCTTGGAGAGCATGAAATTCTTTGGCCTGTCAGTATTTCTGTGTCCTCAGTACTAAAGACTAGAAATAACATGTTCAAATCCTCCCCTAGGAGAACAATCAGCTGGTCATGCCCAGGTGGTGACATGAAAGGTGGCTTGTGCCTTCCTTTTCCCCAGGTGGCCACCTAAGTATTAGAAAAAAAAATTAGGTCCAATTACCTCTCCCTGCAAAACCCTCCACGAAGTTCTGATGAATTGCTGTTGATTAGAAATAAAGCATTTTGATTCTACAGCGTGAATAACAGAAAAATCAAAGCACTGTTTTTTGGCGTCTCAGTCCAGGTGAAGAGAAGGGGTGTGATGGGAGTGGGGTGTGGTGAGTCTGGGACCTGAATGAGAAGGCCCGCCGGCTGCCTCTAGCCTTTCTAGCTGTGCATGCAGGGGCTTCTAAATGCACGACTCTCCAGATAGAAGGAACCAGACTAACCAGGTGAGCTCACACTGACCCATCCACCCTATCCTGTTAGTTGTCGGTCCTGAGTTAAAGGGCCCGACTCCAGACAGTCTCAAAGCTCTTGCTGGGGCCTGTGAGTTGGGGTCCCTGGAGAAGGCACTGTGAGCCTGACCAGGAGCAAAAGGCCCGGGGGAGATGAATGGGAGGCAAAAGTAGAGGCCTATGGTGGTGGAGGGTGGGGCCTTGGCCTTAGGTGGGTCCCTTTGTCCTGAGAAAGGGCCCTCTTGGAGGCTGGGCGAGCATTAGCTGAGCTCCATTGAATCCGTGCTGGGGGCCGAAGTAGAATCTTTCTGGATGCTTTCAAAGAGAGCTGTCAATTCTGGGTTGGATCGGATTTGGGAAGAGAAGTCGGCCATGATGGGGCTTTTCCCTACTTCCGGGATGGTCAGCAGGGCGGCCACTGCCCTCATGGCTGAGCGCTTCAGTTCATCCTGCTTCTCAAACTCCTGCTTCACAGAACCAGCTTTCACCTAAAGTGAGAAACAAAGGGCCCTTTTATTGAGCCTGGCCTGGCCCCACAGCCTTCTCACTGGTCTTCCTGTGGCCACCTGAACCTTCCTGCTTTCCAGCCCCCTGACCGGCTGTGGTTCTGCAACATCCAAACTCCCCACCTTCTTAATAGGACGGAACTGAATGAAGAGATCACTTGCCTGTCTTCTGGCTGGTCTCCCCCAACACCAGCCCCTGCTCCTGCAATCCATCCCCTAGTGGTAAGAGCTGTGCCTCAGGCTGCCCCTTCTGTAAGGAGAACTTTCTGTACTTGGTGTTCTGCTGCTTAGATGGGAGCAGAGATGTATTTTCCTTTTCAGCAGATGGAGGGTCAGCTGGATGCCCCTAACCTTGAGTCTCTGAGGTCTCTCTGGAGGGCTGCCGTGAGGATTCAGTAACAGGTCCATAACCCCTTTTCTGAAGCCCGTGAGGCCAGGTACGCTTTTGGAATTAAGGAGGTTTTAGGGTTCACAGAGGTGTTACTGTGCAAATGACATTTGTCTGCCGCAACAGCCTGTAATTATATACACTACTACTCCCCCTGCAACTTGTGTGGAAAATACAAGATTATGAGCACCACAGAGAGAGGGAAACAAACAGCCTCAGGCCAGTTCAAGTTCTGTTGTCAAGTCACTGAAAAGCTTTTGGTTTCTAGAACGTTGTAGGTTTCAGAGTTGTGGACGGTGGATTGCTGATGTAGGTTGTCAAGCCCTCCCCACGCTGCTAGACAATCCCTGGGAACTGCGGGTTTTCTTGATGCCATTTGGCACGAACAAAACAAGTGACTTGATGACTGAGGCCGTCAGTTCAGTGGCCCTGCAGAATCCCTGTTTTCGCCAACTTCAAACTAAGCATGGATTAAAAATCAAAACTTACAAGGCAGATTTCTATTAAACAGTGACCAAGTTCATTGTCACCATAAAAGATTTTATTCTTTTGAGAAAGATTTTGCTACTTGAAAAATTACTGCTCACTGGTACTCTTTAAGTACCAACCTAAATACTCTGCCTGCTTTTTGGTTATTTCCTACCTTCTGAAACCTGACTTAGCTCATTCATTTGACTGGGTGTCCCTGGGGTGTGCTGGGCCCCAGGTCCCACACATAGCCTCCTACCAGGCCTTTGGCCCCTGATCCACCCTGAACCCCCGAGGCACGCCTGCCCAGCAGCAGTCATGTCTCTCTCAGTCTCACTGGGCTTCCCTATCTTGACAATGGGGAACCCACCCTGTTCCCTGCGGTATCTGTGGCAGCTTGCATGAGGCCCACTGTCCGGGAAATAGTGAATGAATGAGTCAATGTATAGCATCGGTGGATAACATCCTCTCTGAGCCTCTTTTCCCTGTGTGTACAATGGTAAGACTCAGAAGTACCACAGGGTGATGAAAATGATTGACGCATCTCGAACACCGCTGCACTGCGGCCCGGGGCTGAGGTGGGGGGCGCTCACCTTGGCGGTGCAGGTAGCCCTGAGTGGCTCGATGAGCCGGTCCACCCTCTGCAGGACGGGCGCCGGACACAGCGTAGCCAGTCGCGCTAGCATGATGAAGGTCAGCATCTGCCAGGAAGGAGCAGATGGGGTTCTCGGTGACATGGCCCGGAACCGAAGAGGAGGAAACGCAGGGGAGGGCGGGAGCTCTTGACCTGAGCCTGGAGCTCAAGTCCAAACCCCCAAGTATCTCCCCCTAGGCCTTGGTGTCTTCATCTGTGAAACAGGGGCTGTCCTGGGAGGATCAGAGAGGCACCAGGGACGGGGAGGGTCTCCAGCTCAGAGGCCCAGGCGCTGTCACGCGGAGAGGGCCAGATGGCACCTGGAGGGGCAAGGAACCCACTCTTCCAGGCAGGAGACACTCAGCTCCAGCCAACTGGTGAGGTGAGGATGGGGCCCAGGGTTGATGGCCTGTTTTCAAAAGAAACTTCACTTTTCACGTAAAATTTCTCAACTTTTAAATGTTGGCAACTGGTTTAAAAAAAAAAAGACATTGTGTGAGTCAACTAAACACAACTCCAGTCCTGGATTCAGCTTGCAGGAGAAGAAGTGACCTCTTGGAACTGGTCAGGTCCCCAAAGTGACTCACACAGCATAGAGGCCGGCCACCACCCACCTGCCCCGCCCACCCAGATCCATCCAGCCCTGGTCTCCCAGCCCGCAGCAGAGGCGGCACCAGCAGCAGAGAGCACGACAGACATCAGAGCCACGCCATCGGAGCCACACCCAGGGGTCCTCCCCCACACCGGGCCCTGAATCCACCGTGTCTCCTGTCAGCTCACTCTCCAAGGGTTAATGTGCAGACTTGACAAGACAACTGTAGGTGCCAAACAGATGTCATGCCCACCTCCCCAGAACCGAAGGCAGGCTGGGCACGGGCCAAAGCCTGACTGCAGCCCAGCCCAGACATGTGCTCCGGAGAGCGGGCAAGAAGGACGGGAAGTCAGAGCAGAAGTCCATGAACAACCCGCTTCTAACACTCAACAGTCTCACGTCAGCACACAGCACAGGGATCCAGCTCGGTTTTAATGCCGCCAGCATTCCATGCTGGAGAGTCCCAGTCTGGCCCAGCCAGAACTCCTCAAACTGCATTTTGACGGAGACTAGCTCCCCAGACGCCTCTGCGACACCAGCCAGGCCCAAAGGAGAGGACCAAGGCACACCCCTCACGCCGGAACTCCAAGTCCCAGCCCTGGCGTTCCAGCACTTTCCACTAGTTCTCAAGGACCAGGTATTCCATGGAGGACACTCGGGGAAAGCCCCAAGCTTGGAACTGGGACAGCAGAAGCATCAGTCATCTCTTCTCTCCTTCTGGGGGGTCGCAGGTAGCCGTAGTTTAATACAGTGATGATAAAGGTGAGGAGGAGACAGACTAAGACCAGTGGCACAAGAGGGCGGGGTCCTGGGGAGCTCCGAGGCTCTGATGTTGCTGGGAGAGGCCCAGCCTTTGGGGTCACTGACAACATGCACCAGAAGCCCTAGAGGGGCCACGCTCTTCTCTGGGCTACTGGCTGTTGTTTCTAAGAGTGAAAATGTGCCAACAACCCCAGTGCGGACAGTGAGCTGCACGGAGCTGGGAATTCCTGCAGCCAGGACCCAGGCCAAGGAGGAGGGCTCGAGCAGAGAGCAACACGGTGAGCGCACGTTACAGACAAGAGGCGAAGCTGCACAGATGCGGGATCCTGTTTCTGCCAGACAGATGCCACGCACGCATGTCCACGGCAGCGAGGGCGGCCTGGCCCCTGACCTGGGTGTCAGGCCTCACCCAATACCGGACCCCTAAGTAAACTGACCAAGGGCTTTGCACATCACCCCCGGAAACAGACTGAGATTGACAATGGAGTGGAATTCTAGGATGATTTCTCCTCCATTTGCTTTTGTATTACAAAAGTGATTCATGCTCATTGTGTATACTTCTCAAGCTACAGGAGGGGTCCTCCCTGCTGACGCAAGGGGTTAAGTCTCAGCACTATGACGCGCTCCGCTATCTGCAGCCGCTGCAGCACGAGTTCGATCCCAGCCAGGGAGCTTCCCACATGGCGCAGCAGACCTCTCCTGCCTCCCCGCTGCTCCCCTCAGCAGTGCATTTCAGTGGATCCGCCTATTCTGCTCCCCACTCTGTCTCTGGCGAATCCTCTCACCCCCCACACCTCTGACCTACACCCCAGTTCTTGTGTGCATAAATAAATCTTAAAAAAAAAAAAAAAAAGCTGCAGGCGGGCCGACAGTGCAGCCTGTCTCTGCCCTGCTCCCTGCCAGCCTCAGCCTCACTCCCGCTGCTAAGATGGCGGCTCAGGGCGCTGCACCTAGTTTTTACCACCCAGCAGTGGACCTGGCCCACCTCCACTGGAGATACCCAGTTTACTGAGCCACATCCCAAAGGGGGATGCTGAAGCGGCCACCAGTTTTTCCCAAGTCTCAGAACACTGTGCAGAACAATCTGGAACATGAAACTGAGTCCATGTTGGAGTCAGCCGAGGCCTGTCCAGGAGGCACGGCAGCTCAGAGGGTATGGCAGAGAACTTCAATTTTTTCTAGTTATTGCCAACTGTCCTCCAAAGAACTTGCCGGCCACTCTCACCAAGGGGTCTGAGCGTGGGCTCCTTTCAGTGGCACGATAATGCAGCTATTTTCATGGGGCGCCGGGGACAGACAAGCAGGGCCTGGCGGGTGTGGGTGCGGCGGGGCTGGCCTACCTGGATGTCGTAGTGGTCCTTCAGGCCGTCTTCCACGTGGTTCAGGAACTCGCAGATGTCCAGCTGGGCCAGACAGCTCTCCAGCAGCGAGTACATGCACTCGAAGGCCGCCTTCCGCACGTCCAGTCCATCGTCCACTGTGTGCTTAAAGGGTCCCATCTCCACCTGCAGGCAGGCAACCACAGGTGGGGGGGTGAACCCAGGTTGTGAGAACGCCTCCCCTACTTTCTGCTGTCCCCCATATCTCTGTTGTTCAACATTGTGTCTCGGCCCTAAATCATGCCTTACACTCTCACATTTCCACTCCTTTGCTCAGCCTGCAATGCCTCGCCTCACCCCCAACCCCATAATAGTGGTAACAATGACACTTAGGATCTGCTGAGCCGTTGTGATGTGCTGGGCACTCAACAACAGCGCTAGGAAGATGGTGGGACTACTGGCCCCATTTAACATGAGGAAACTAGGGCTCAGAGAGGTTAATTAACTTGCCCAAAGATACACAGCTAGGGAATGGCTGATCTGGAATTACAAACCCAGGTCTCTAGGAAGCTTTAACCACAAGGTTCTGCTCTTGCCGGTAAACTCCTTGCCCCTCAAAGTCTAGCTCAAATGTTCCTTCTGTTTTGGGAAACCTTCCTAACTTCTCTCAGCTGACTCACTTCTTCCTCAGGGGTACCAGGCAGCTCAGACCTATTTATCACATCCTAGGGTGACCTGGCTGTGCAGGAGCCTTTAATAGCTGCCCCTTCGATCCTTGGTCACTGAGGGGGTTCTCGGTAAGCTAATCATCAGCAGAGTGGGTGTCTCTGGCCCATGATGTCCTTGGGGGCAGAAACCGTGTCTGGCCTTGCTCCGAGTCCGGGCCTGGGACACAGAGCCGGGGGCCCACGAAGGAGAAACACTGAGTGACTCAGCACTTCCTGCAGCCCGGCTGTGCCAGGAGCGGCAGGCGCACTTGCAGAATCTAACTCACGGGATCTTCTCAACAGCCCTGTGATGGGGCCACAATCTTCTCATTTTGCGGTGAGGAGAGACTGAGACTCGGGCAGACTGGTGTCAGCTGGGTAGCAAGGGGCAGACCGGGATCAGCCCCGCGCGCCACCTCACCTCTCTGATCAGGTCTCTGCGGACCTGGGTCTCCTGGTAGAGGAGGGGCAGGATGTCGCCCAGCAGGTCCCGGACCAGGGAAGGCTTGTTGTGCACCGCTGAGTTGAAGAGCGCCAGGGCGGCCCGGCGCACGCTCAGGTCTGGGTCCTGCAGGCTGTCCATGAACTCTCCTGGCGGAGACGGACGAGAGGGGTGAGGGACAGCCCAGAGGGCACACGCCCTGCCACCCTCGGGCGGGAGAGGGGCAGTGTCCTCAGCACACCTACGCCGTGCCTCGCACAATTCTGTAAGGCCAGATGAGAGTGCAGCCCCGAGTCTGGCCCAGGCCCCAAACCAGGCTGCCTCCCTCCCGACCCAAAGGACCTGGCCAGCCTCAATGTCCTATCTGTAAAATGGGGTAACGGCAGTTGCTGCATCCCTGTCCTCTGACCTGCAAGACTGTCATTAGGACTGAGAATGTGGCCATGTCCACAGAGTACACAGCCGAGGGCCTGGCACAGACCAGCAGCTCCACACAGGAGAACTCGGTATCGTCACAGATGAGGTGCCCAAGGATCCCAGAGGTGAAGAAACGTACCCAGGCTAACACAGTGCCTCTCTTTGGTGGTTTAGGCCTTTTATGACTGTGTTAATGTTTTACATACTCAGTAAATAAAACAAAAAATGTAGGGTCGCCAGAAAAACCTCGCTGTAGTTTAGATGATCAACACAATCCTGCCCATGAAAGCTGCTTGGGCTTCTCAGGCCTGCAGATGGGGGCCGAGCGGGGGGCTACTCTCCGGCCCCAGCGCTGCCCTCCCCAGCTCAGGGCCCACCAGAGCCAATGCCTGTTGTCCGGGATTTCCTGCTTCTAAGACCCTGTGTGTTGATGGAACACGTCCCCTTTGCAACCTTAGAACTAACCTTTGCACCCAAAGTACAGATGAAGAAACTGAGGTTTGGAGGGGAGGGGCCTGCAGGGCGCAGGGCTTGCAGCACTTCAGTGGCAGCCAGAGATCTGAACCAGCCCCCGCAGCTCATCATGGGGGCTGGCGGCCTCACAGGTCTCCGGCTCCCCTCCGCTCATGTGCCAGAAAAACTGGGCTGGGTGAGGGGGCGGGCCCAGGCGTGGGCAGAGGGGTGCTCACCAATGAAGCTTTTCAGGAGGGGGTCGACGGGGTGAGGCTGGTCAGAGATGAGGAACTTCACCGCTGTGATGACGGTGCTCCGGGTGTGTGGCTGGCCTGCAGGGCATAAGGGGCGGCCTGGTGAGGGGCACATCCGGTCCTGGACACCCTCAGGTTCAAAGGTGCCAGGCACTCGCTGCTTCCGTGGGAGAACTGCCCCCTCTCCCCACTTGAGACAGCCCCTGTCTCTGGGGGAATTTCTCGGGGAGCTGAGACTCTTCCCTAAATTCTCCCTGCTGTAGCTGAGAATGTAACACTGCCCATTCTCAGGTAACCACACTGCAGGGTGCAAACCGAGAACCCCGAACCGCAGGTGGTGGCCAACCCAAAGAAAAAACTTGGTTCAGGCCTTGGGACCCATTCTATTTTTCAGACACATTATTTTAATGAGTTCCCAGGACAGTCTTATTAATTAGTTAATAATGAATAAGAACAATAAAAAACCATAATTTCTAATATGAAATAATTTTTAAAACTTATTTTATAAATAGAAAGAGGGACCCAGGGACCTCCCTGGTGGCACAAGGGGTTAAGTCTCAGCTATGAAGCTATCAGCAGCCACCGCAGCTGAGTTCAATCCCTGGCCAGGGAGCTTCCCACATGGCGCAGCAGACCTCTCCTGTCTCACCTGCTGCTCCCCTCAGCAGTGGATTTCATTCACTCTGCCTGTTCTGCTCCCCACCCTGTCTCTGGTGAATCCTCTTACCCCTGCACCTCTGGCCTGCACCCCAGCTCTTGTACGCATATATAAACAAATCTTTAAAAAAAAAAAAAAAGAGGGACCCAAAAAGGTTAAGTTCACATCCCAAGGTCACTCAGCAGATCAGGAATTCAGCAGCAGGTCTGAGCCCTAGTGGCTGCTCCTCCTTGGGGCCCCAGCCTCCAAGCTGGGAGCAAGATCCGTGGTCATTTTTTTCCTTTCTCTTTCCATCCTGATGCCTCACGAGAAGCCCCAGGGAGGCTGATGAGAATAAGCCTAATCATCAGGATCAAGCCAATTTAAAATAAGAAAAACAGGGCTAAGGGACACCACAGGGAGGGAAGTGAAATGGAGGCTAGAACAAGGGGCGTGCGGGAAGAGGCACATGGAGAGCCCCAAGAACTTGCTAGAAGCAGGTCACTCACTGGGCACTACGCATCCCAGGGGACACTGGTGAGAGGGAGAAGTGATCGGCTGGTGGCTCAACCGTGTGCATGGAGCCTTGGGGGCAGAACACACAACGTCTCCTCAGTCCTTCCTATCCGCGCCTAGAGGGCCACAGAGCTGCTCACAAACCCTGCAACCCGGGAACGCTCACAGTGTCACTAACAGCAGCAGTTAGTCACTTCTCTGGCATTAATGAGGCATCACACACATGCCCTGCATCTCACCCGCATCATGTCACTAACACACCACTCACCCATCAGGGCACCAGCTGACCCGCTCCGGGCCCGGAGGCCTTTCATTCTCAGGGGACTCACCTGCCCAAAAGCCCACCTGCCTGCCTCTGTGCCCTGGTTCTTGCCCTGTGTGCCCCCAAAACAAGGTCTGGCATCCAACCCTAGCCTGCATTTGCATTCCCTCCAGCTCCTGCGAGCCCCCAGCCTGTGTCTCTGACCCCTCTGCAGTTCTGACCCCTCTGAGAACTGCTTTTCTAAACCTCTGCCTGGTGCCCTGGGCTGGTCCAGGTGGAGGGTGAGAAGGCGACATGATGGAATGTTGATTTGCTGGAGGGACAGCAAACTAAGGAGGATTCTGCCCCTTCCATCCTGCAAGGTCCCCCAGGAGCAGACCTTTGGGTCTCAGGAAACACCTTTCAAAGGTTTCTCTGCCTTGACCTTATAAACATCCTGACTCTCAGACCCAACCACTGGAACTAACTCCTTTTGTGTGAGCCAACCCGAGGGTCAGGGCAAGCTCCCCCTGCCCACCGCAGCCTCCTCTGCCCACACCTGCGCCTGTACCTGCAGCAAGTTGCTTCCGGAATCGGGGCAGAAGGCAGGGCGGGTTGAGGAGGACCAGCTTCCCGATGCACTCGGCCACCACCCCCCGGGTGCCCTCCTCCGCACCCTCGCAGCGCTGGAACAGCAGGGCCCACACATCCTCCACGTAGGGCTTCAGGCTGTCGGGCTGGGCGGTCCCCAGCGCCTCCCGGAGCGACTGCAGCAGCAGGTACTGCCGTCGGGGCTCGGCCTCGATCTGCCCCAGCAGGAAGGGCAGGAAGTCTGGCAGGTTGCCAGCGCCCACACGGCCCAGCGCATAGGAGGCGGCCGCCCTCACGTCCTCACTGGGCGACCCCAGGGCTTCCAGAAGCACGGTCTTGAGCTCCCGCTGGGGGCCGGGCCCAGCCACCTGGCCCACCTCAGCCAGCGACAGGAACGCCAGGACCTTGACCCCCGTGCTGGAGTCAGGAGACCTGGCATCGGAGACCAGGCGGTTGGCCGTGCCGGCCGCCTCCTGGGGACAGGCGGCGGCGAGGGCTGCCACGCACCGGGCCAGGGAGTGGAACACCTGCTTGTGCAAGCCGGGCGCGCCGTCCGCAGGCTGGTCGTACACCGGTGCAGTGAGCAGGCTGATGAGCTGGGCGTAGCCCACGCACGGCGGGCGGGACCCCACCAAGGCCTGCAGGAAGCCTTCGGCCGCTGCCAGCACACCAGCAGGCAGCAGGGGTGAGCGCAGCAAGCACAGCAGCTCTGAGAGCACTGGGCTGCTGACCTCGGCCAAAGAGGTGGGCTGTACCTGGGCCACAGTGGCCAGGAAGTCCACGGCCAGCTGGGCCACGTGCATGTCGCTCTCGCTGACCAGCGGGGGTAGCTCGGCCAGGACGGCCCGCAAGGCACCGGGCGGGAGGCTGGCTCCCTGGCTGCGGGCCAGGGCGCCCAGGGCAGCCAGAGTCCCTAGCCGCAGCGCCCGTTGGTTCTTGCGCAGGAATGAGGCCAGGATGGGCAGGGCCTCAGACAGGATGGGCTGCAGGTCAAGCCGCAGCGGGGACTCGGCCACCAGCGTCAGCGCCTTCACGGCTGGCAGCCGTGTGATCTCGTTCCGCAGACGGTCCAAGAGGAGCGACAGTGCTGGCCCCAGGTCATCCCCAAGGCGGTCACCCAAGTGGCCCACGAGGTGGCCCATGCAGGAGATGGCCCGCTCCTTCACCTCCTGGTCCAGGTCAGTGGCACGGAGCCGTGCCAGCGTGGCCACAGACATCTCTCCAACGTATGGCTCGGGGTCCAGTGTCCGAGGCCTGTCCAGGGGCCACAGGGCCCGCACCAGCTCCTGGAGCACCAGCAGGGCCTCTGCGGCGATCTTGTAGAAAGGGTCGGCCACACAGGCCATCACAGGTGGCAGGACTGTGGGCAGGTGTGGGTGGAAGGCCGTGGCCGGCTCCGTGCCCAGCAGCCTCAGCAGGAAGGCCAGAGCGTCCATGCGGATGGTGGAGGAGCCGGAGCGATCCGCCAGCGAGAAGACGATGCCTAAGGTGGGCGCAAAGATTACGGGACCGCAGACGCTGCCCGAACACAGTGCTCCCTGGACACGGGGCGAATCTGCAGGCCTCTGGGCTGGACCCAGGCACCCAGTTCTCAAGCAGCAGAGTCCTAGTGGTCGAGGCTTGCCAGGGACCGGGGCTGAGGGGCACAGGGCTGGGGAACCTCTCTGAAACTAGAGAGCAGGGCCTGCACCCCAGCCCTGCACCCCAGCCCTGCACCCCAACCCCTTTCTGCTGGCAGTGGGGAAGCCGCTGCAGGTTGATGAAGGCCCCCCAGCCCCAGGACTGGGGAATCAACTCAGGGCCCGGATAGTGGAAACCCGGTTGTTCATCCTACCTGCCACCAGCACGGGCATGTGCTCTGCCAGGCTGCCGGGGAGGATGCCCGCCAGCTCGGTGAGGAGGCTGAAGCAGCCCTGGCGGGACCTGACGCTCCGATCTCTCAGCTGCCGCTGCAGAGCCTTGATGACCAGGGGCACCTGTGGGCAGTGGGGAGGCCACTGACTACTTAAGAAAGCACCCGCGCCACCCACTGCTGGGGCTCTGTCCAGCGCATGCCCACGGAGGACCCCCATGGCAGAGGGGATGGCTCGCCACACTCCGGCACCTGCTTCCCAACTCGAACCCTCTCAGCTAGTACTGCTCCTGCGCCCACTTTACAGCTGGGGAGACAGGCACAGAGAGCCAAGGGCCTTTGCCAAGGGCCGCCCGGCAGTGTGGCTCTCGCGCCTATACTCCGTGCGCGTGAAACACTGGGGCTGGATTCCCTCCCCAGGTGGGCGCACCCCCTCCGTGAGCTGCATCTATGACTTCCAGGTCCCGACTCCCCAACACCGGGCTGTGTGCCCGCCGTGCCTGCCATCTCCCCTGGCGCACCCAGACCCGGAACACAAATGCCCAGAACGGAACTCCAGACGAGCCCGCTCTTCCATCTTGGGGAACAGCAAGCCGCGCCACCCCTCCCTGCCCCTCACCCTCCACAACCATCAGCGAGACCCCAAAACAGGAGCCGGTCAAATCACACCCTCATTATCAGGAAACCCCTTAAAGCTCTTTAGAGTGGTTTAATTAAATGTCAGACGCTCATTTCAGCCCAAACTGGGTAAGCCCTAAAACAGCAAGCCCAGCGATGGCCCTGGATGCCCCAACACCACTTCAGACTCCTGAACAACCATTGGCAATAAAACTCCCACCGAGGGGGGGCGCTCGTCTGCCAATTTCTAAACATTCCATTCAAGCAGAGTCAGCATCTGGTCATCAAAGCACTTGGACCAGTGCCGCCAACATTCCAGACATTTCACCCAGCACCCCCCCATCCAAAACCAGATCATCTCATACAAACCCTAACTCCACCAGGAAGGGGCGAAGGCGCTCTGGGAGCCAGCCCTCCACCTCCTACTTAAAACTCTCTGTCACAAATCTCCGAGTCCGGTAAACTGCTGTTGTATGTCAAGCAGGGAAGCCCTCGAAACGGGTCACATGTACCCGTGGCGCGTGACCGCTTTACTCCACCATCCCCTTCCTACTGGACCCTGGCAATGGCCTCTGGTGGGCTCCAGTCTCTGCTTTCAAGTCCCTAATAGCCCCCCAGCAGTCACAGGAGGGTTTTCAAGCAAGAGCAGGGTCTCAGAGTCCCCTCCTGAGCCTTCTGTGTTCTTAGAATGAAACAGAAGGTCCTGATGCCCAGAAGCTCTACTGTGGTGCTGTCTCTCGGGCCCTAGACCATGTGGTCCCTGCTGTACCCAACACCTAGGACACAAGGCCCAGAACACAGCAGGTCTCAATACCCACGGCCTTGGGCGCACAGGTACTAAGGTGTAGGATGGAGGATGGATGGGTGCAAGCAGGCAGGGGTGACTTGTGAGTGGGGTGGGGTCAGACGGCCAGGCCCACCTGTCCCCGCAGCACGTGCAGGTTGCTGCCCATCTGGGTGGGCTCCTCCACGGCCTCCAGCCATCCCTTGGGGGGCCGTGTTTGTCGCAGCAGCACGATGTAAGCCCCGAAGACGTCAGCCTTGACGTTCTCCTCCCGTTCCCTGAAGCGTCGGATGAGCGCGGGCGCCAGGGTGCGGTGGAAGTCGGGCAGCAGGTCGGGCCGGGAGCTGAGCAAGGCCGCCACGCACTTGGCCGCTGCCCGGCGCACCTTCCAGCTCACGTCGTCGTCATCGCTGTACTCGTCCTCGCTCTCTGGGGCAGGAAGAAGGTGCCCTTGGGTCCCCCTGTGCTGCAGCAGACAGGTGGGGAGACCCCGGCCAGCAGGTCGTCTGCCAGGACGGGGGAGCCCGGGCAGATGTGGCCCCCGCCTGTGCTCCGCCTGGCCACCATCACTCTTTCTGCACTGTTAGGAGTGTTACTTGCCTGTTAGGGACACCCACTGTGTGCGAGGGAGGGCACCGAGCACTTCAAATCCACAGCCTCACTTCTGTCTCACCATGACCTTGTGACGGGAACTGTGCCCCCTGCAAGATGAGCAGACCCGGCCTCGGAGAGAGGCGGCTCTCGAGTCACGCCAGCAGGGGGGCACGCGTGACTAGGCCCCTCAGCCTGCAGACCCTTCGCTGCTGTGACGACACCAGGGCAGTGACCTCTCAGTCTCCTGTGAGAACCTGAAGGAGGCTACTGTGCACAAAACCCTCTTTGGTTTCAGGGCCAGCTGTGGGATGCGTCACTGACTGCGATTCGGGCGGGAGAAGAGTTGGGGCCACTTTGGCCTGTTCTCTCCCCGAGTCCCGGCCTCGCGAGTATCCTGACTGCGTGGGCAGGGCTGAGCACAAGGAAAGCTGCGTCTGTGGGGCTTTCCACCCTCCAAGCAGCCCCCAGAGCTCGTCAAGTCTTCACCCAGCTCGGGAATAAAGGTGCCCAGAGCCCTACATGACAGTCAACACCAGTAGGACTTGGCGAGGATGAGACTCTCCTAAGGGTGCACGGCTAGGAAGCAGCAGCGCTGAGATCCAGCCCCCCAACAGCCCCCCAGTCACCTGGGGAGACACACGTGAGGCTTGGAGGGGGACAGTCCTAACGAGGGACGTTGCTAGGCCCAGGCTCAGAGGCCAGCATGTCCCACCCACACACGACAGGCGGGCACAGACAAGCTGCTGTGGGTCCCACGGACGTGTCCTGTCCACTGGCAGGTGTCCCCTCCCACGTTGTTCGTTGCCTCCGCCACGGCACCCTGTAGCTCCCTGACATTGACAAGAAAATGCACCTCTCCCGGCTTGGCCTGCAGGCCGACCTGCCTGGTCAGTATCGCCTTCTACCATCCGCCTCCTCTGAGGACCCCATCAGGCCCCCAACCCTGGCGTCCACCCACGCCCTGACGTCTATCTGAGTAAGAGGACACGCACGGGAGGAAGCCACGGTCCTCGCCCGTGCAGGTACCACTCTGCCCTGGCCGGGCCCATCCTTCCACCCCTCGGTGCGACTCTGAGGTAAAAGCAGAGTCACCGGGGGTCTCAGAGGGGCAGCGAGGGCAGCACTGTGGTGTGGAGTCTCAGCCCTGCCACCCCTAGCTGTGTAAGCTCAGGCACTCTTTTCTGAGGCCGGCTTCCTCGTCTGAAATATTAATAAAAAACACCTGGCTTTCCAAGGGTATTGTCAGGAATGTGAAAATCAATCAATCAATCCTTAGGACACCAATAAATGGTCAGCAAATGCCAGGGCTTATGACCCTGGTCACTGAGACCCGTGCAGAGCGCGCGGGGACACTGCGGATCCTGGTTACTGAGGGCAGGGCGGGAGCCTGAGGAAGACTGGGGTGGGGTGGGGGCACTCAACGGAGCCCCATCTTTGGCTGGGGTGGAGGGCCTCAGGGCTGCGCTCGGCCCTGGTGACACATCGGCCACCCACCTTGCTCGCTGAATTCACTCTCCTCTGTCTCCATCTGCTCCTCCCCCCCATCGCTGTCGTCGTCGTAGTTAGGGTCGTGCTTCAGGTACTGGAGGCAGAGGCTGGTCACTTTGGGCACGTGAGGGCCCATCTCCTTGGGGCATCTGTGGGTGGGGTGGGGGAGGCTCCGCTGGACCCAAGCAGGACAGGGTAGGGCAGGGCCCAGGGGTGAGTCCTGAGACCTCAGTGCTCTGAGGTCAGCATCCCCTTCACCTCCGACCCCTGACCCACCCGCTTCGCAGAGAAGCCGGGGAGCCCCTGGCTGGCACCCCTGCTGCACCTACCTCCTCAGGAAGGCCTCCAAGGCCTGGAGGCAGGACTCACGGAGCTCGTCGTCATCCAGGTGGCAGAACTCCTCCACCAGGGGCACCAGGCGGTCCAGGTGGGCCCCTGCAGGGCCAGGTGGGTCACAGAGGCCAGGCCAGACCCTGTGCCAGGCCCCCAGCCCCAGCCCTCAGCCTGCAGCCCCGACCACTGCACATTCACCTCACAGGCTTCAGAGCCCCTCAGACGTGGGCTCTAGCCCTGCCTTGGGCAGCTGAGCTACGTGACCCTGAGCACGTCATTACGTTCTAACCTCTGTCTACTCATCTCCCCATCGGGCAACAGCGCCCGCCAGGCAGACGTCTTGTGAAGAGTAATGATACGACACAGGTAAAGCGCTCTGCCCGGGCCTTGGCACACAGCGGCCATCAGTAAGGATCTATGTGGAAGCATTATTCTCATGTCCTGGCCTCATCTCCTGCACTGGGTTGTAGCCCTGGATGGAAAACAGGGGAGGTGGGTACTACCCTTCTAGGCAGGTAAGCGGGGCCCCGACTGGTCCCCAGGCTTTAGAGGGTTCTACCCTGGCCCTTCTCCAGCCACAGTCTTCCCCATTTTCTCACCCATCACCCCTCCCCTGAGCCCTGTCTGGTCCTGTGCGAGCCTCTTTCCTGGGTCCATGCTGCCAAGGGTGGCCACGGGGCAGCTGCTGGTGGGGTTGGGGGGCAAACTAGACGGTGGGCCCAGGGGCTGGGGTCCACATGTATGCTTGTAAGATCCCCTGCAATGAGAGAACAAGATGGGGCGGGAAGTTTAGACCACGACCTGCACGGTCACACCACCTGTTCGAACTGCAAGGGGTTAGAGGAAACATTCAAACCTCACTGCAGGGCTCGGTTTCTCTAGGCTACTCTACTCGGACAGACAGAAGGCGGATCACTGGTTCCCTGGGGTGAGGCAGAGGGAGGAGAACTACAAAGGCGCACAAGGAAAGTTTTCATTGTGAAGGTCACTTCTCAGGAGGACACAAGGTCAAAATACAATGAAGTGTACATTATTCCCCGATAAAATTTTAAAATACTCCAGCCTGCTTTAGAGATCATTATTAAAGTACATTTCCAAAGTAGGAGGCCAGGACGTATTTTAAGCTCAATAGAGTGACTTATAATTATTCGCAAAATGTGTTTGTTTAAGACCGTGGCATCATCAGCAAACGCGACCTTGGGGTAGGTAGGGCTCAAAAGCACGCGGTGCTCAGGGCCCGCCCCCTGCCTCTCAAGCCCCGCCCCTCAAGCTCCGCCCCCAGGGGCTTCAGCCCCCGCGCTCCCGCCCCGCGCCGAGAGGTCCCTTACCGAGGCGGTGGCCTGCCTGGCGGCCGACGCTGCCCAAACACTGAATCAGGGTGCGGATGGCGGCGGGGCTGGCGGGTGCGCGCGGGCCGGGCAGCCGGTCCAGCAGGTGGTCGGCGAGCTCCACGAAGAGGTCGGTGCTGCAGGCGGCCGCCAGGTGGCCGAGCGCCCCCACCGCCCGCTTGCGCACGGCCAGGCGCGGGCTGCTCAGCTGAGGCAGCAGGCAGTGCAGGAGGCTGGCATGGAAGGCACCTAGCGGGGCGCCCAGCCTGGGGGGCCAAAGCAGGTGTCCGGGACTCTCTCCCATCCCAGCCTCTCCTGGCCTCCTCCCCCTATTCAGGACAACCCAATGGCCCTGGTCACGGAAAGGGGCCGTGCAGCTGGGCGACTGGGTCGTGACAATTTCTGGGCCACTCAGCCAAAAAAAGTAAAGCCAGGACTTGAACCCAGGAGTACAGGATCCCAGCCTGGGGAGACTGTCCAAGGAATGGGGTTTAGGGAGTGTAATTTAAGAGGCAAGCCCAGCAATATTAGCCCAGGAACAGAGAAAGAGGAAAGGGGTGAGGGAAAGGGGTGAGGGAGAGGCTTCAGCCCCAGGGAGACCGAGTTCAAGCCCCAGTCTGCCATTACTGACAGTGTGGCCCTGGGCAGGCACAGCCCCTCTCAGTCTATAAAATCGCGACGAATACACTTCCCCTCCCCAGACTCAGGATGATTGAGGAGCCGGGTCCAGGCCTGATCAGGTGCTGGCTCCGGGGACCTGTCCCTCGCCCCTCCTCTGCTCACTGCCCCAGGGTGGCCTCCCGCACCTGCTCAGCATGTCACAAAGGATGTCCAGGGCTTCCAGCTGCACTGCCACGTCCTCCTGCTGGGCAATGGCACTGGTGAGCTGGCCAGTGATCTTGCGGCACACGTTAGTGGCCAGGCCAGAGCCTGCAGAGAGCACAAGTGGGCACAGTGAGGCCACGGCTGGCCTCCAGCTTGGTGCCCGTCCGCCTTTGCTCTGGTTGTGCTCCTGAGCCCACAACCCCGAAGTGCTGCTCAAGTTGCAAATCTGTCCAAACTAAAGGAGACAGTGAGGGGGGCTGGAACTCTGATGGCAACCTGCAGGTGGCCTCACCCCACACCGGACTCCTCTGCCCTCTGCTTCCAACGGGGGAGGCAGGAAAAGTCGAGTTCGTCCTCTTCCAGATCCCCTGACTGTTAGGAGGGGCAGGGGGCCCCAGTTCTGGCCAGTGAGATATAGGTTGAAGATTTTTAGGGGCTTTTGGGGAAACCCGTGCTTTCCGCTTAACCCTGCCCTAACTGAGCTTCAGCCTTAATGTGTTGCAAAAATGGAGTGGCTGGCTGATCTTTCCAGAATTCTGTAAGAAAAACCATCCCCTACTTTTTTTATGTTGCCATTAGTTAGATTTGGTTATTTGTAGCAAAAAGCTGCATGAACTAAAAGAATAAGGTCTGAATTCTCTGCCACGTACCAGCTGATTGACCTGAAGTAAGTCCCTTCACCTCTCAGAGCCTCAGTCTCTTTGGTGATGAGCCAGGGCAATGACTGTACTTATCCCTGGGGCCGGGGTACCTGTAGCTGCTGGGGGCAGCTCCGAGAGGACCGTCTTCAGGCCGATGCCAGCGATGTCCCGGAGCTGCTCCTTGTCTGACCGCATGTTGGCACAGAGGGTATCCACGATGGTCTCCACCTGGTACTCCTTCACTTTGCTCACCAGAGGACCCAGGCTGAGCAGGAAGAGGGGAGAGGACCCCAAAGCCTCAGGCTTAGCTTGAGTCAGGCTGCCCCCTCCATGCCTGCAGGCCTGTGGGGCCACATATGCTAAGGAAGAGGCTCCCCCAGGAGAGGCCCTCTCTGGCTTGCCCATATCATCCCTGGCACCCCCAAACCTACAACTCCTGGGTTTACATCTCAGTAGATGGCCAAACCATCAAACCCAGTAACCTCAGCTGAAATCCAAGCTGTGGCTCTTAAATTTGAGCATGTGGCGGACTGTGGAGGGCTTGGTAAAACAGACTGCTGGGCCTGCCCCAGAGTTTTGGTTTCAGGAGGCCTAGTAGGGGCTCCAGAACTTGCATTTCTAGTAAGTTCCCAGTAGCTGCTGATGCTGGAGGTCCAGGGACCACACTCTCTGCCTTAGAGCCTTGCTTCTCAAAGTGGGGCGCGTGAACATCAGCAGCACGGCCTGGAACATGTCCGAAATGCAGAACCAGGGTCCTACCCGCCACCTGAGAACCTGTCAACCAAATGTCCAGGTGACTGGAATGCACATGGAGGTTTTTTTTGTTTTGTTTTGTTTTTTAAGATTTATTTATGCATACAAGCTGGGGTACAGGCCAGAGGCGTGGGGCAGCGAGAAGGTTCACCAGAGACAGAGCGGGGAGCAGAACAGGCGGATCAACGGAAATACACTGCTGAGGGGAGCAGCGGGCGAGGCAGGAGAGGTCTGCTGCACCATGTGGGATTCTCCCTGGCTGGGCTTTGAACTCGCGTTGCCGCAGGCAGCGCAGCGTTTAACCGCTGCGCTACCAGGGAGGCCCCGCACATGGAAGTTTAAAGAGAGGTTGTGTTCCACATGCAGGTGGCGGCCTTAGCTGTACCCGGCCACGGGGCCTTTAGAACACTGTTACCTGGGCACCAGCCGCAGGGAGCCTCTGGGCTTACTGGAGTTTGCTGGTTGCTGCTGTGGTCTAGACAGTGGGCATTTTTTTTTTAAATCCCTGGTGATTCTAAGGTGCCACCAAGGTTGAGCACCTCTGACCTGAACGAGCGGTTCTCAGACAGGCTTCAGGACCGCAGTCCGCCTGCCTCGGCCTCCTTCCCGAGGCCCTCCCCTCCGGAGTCCCTGGGGCTGCAGTGCCAGCCATTTTGCAAGCCTGGCTCTTCCTCCATAGAAGTGATGCAGTCTGCCCATTCCACTTTCTACAGTCCTGGTTCCCGGGAGGGGTGAAACTACCCATAGGGGTGTTCTGGAAATGGTTGGGGGCGTGTTTTGGTGATCGTAACTATTGAGATGGCGCTTCTGGCTTTCACTGGTGGGGCAGTGGGCAGGGAAGACAGAAAGACAAGACAGCCTGCTGGGGGCCGGTACAGGTACAGAACCTTTCCACAATCACCTGAGTCCAGAACCCCACTTCATTTTACATGTAAACACAAATTACTCTTTGTACTATTTTAATATCGTCTCAAGTTTCAAAGAATACAACTACCAAGTAAACTGAAAAAAGCCTACAGTTTGTTTTCAGAGCACCTTACCAGGAGATGGTCACTACAGCAGAAAATCTCAGCACCAGGACCGCTCTGTCCCCAAAGCCCACACCTGCTCCCCTGGCTGCCCGTGGCACTCACAGCGAGGCTACACTTGGGTGCAGCAGGATTTCATCACCACGGCCACCGTCAGCTGCCCAGCACTGACACACCTAAGGACAGGCTATTTTACAAACACTACGTCCCTTTATAAAGTGTTTCTCTTTCTTTGTTACAGTTCAGGGCACTGTGCATGCCATTTGTAACTATGTGCAAGGTAGGTTATGCTATGTATGAATTTCATTTTGTGATAGGAAAGGAGTATGTCAGATTATGAGGCTTAAAGGGGGTGAGGGCAGAGTCTCCACTCCTGGGAAACCCCAGTCCAATCGTGGCTGGCTCCCGCATACAACTCGCCACTGAATTCCCTCAGCTCTTGGGATCGTGTAGAAACTCACTGACACAGCCCAGGAGGTGTGGACGCAGTTCATAGAGCACCGCTGGAGAAGTGGGACCCGATTCTCTCACCTGGTTGACCTCTGACCCGTCACCCCTCAGTCCCCTGCCCAACCCACTGCGCCCTACAGGTGCCCTGACCATATCCTATCTTGCTTTGTGGGCTCCACAGGTAACTGGCCACGATCTCAGGGCCACAGGCTCACGATCCCTAGGGCAAAGGCTTTGGGGGCCCCCATGTCCCTTCAGCCTTCACCGCTCAGTGCACGTCCCCCTGATCTTCCAGCTGCCAGCTTCCACCTCTGTGCCTGAGGGCTTCCTCTGGCTGGGGTGCAGGGGGGCACGCTCTGCACCTGACCCCAGGCAGCCCTCCCCCGACTGACAGACGCTGGCGGATTAATAGCCCAGCTCCTTGGGCCTCCCTGGTGGCGCGGCGGTTGAGCGCTGCGCTGCGGAGCTGCTGGCAGCTCGCGATGCAAGTTCGAAGCCCAGCCAGGGAGAATCCCGCATGGTGCGGCAGACCTCTCCTGCCTCGCCCACTGCTCCCCACAGCAGTGTATTTCTGATCTGCCTGTTCTGCTCCCCACTCTGTCTCTGGTGAACCCTCTCGCCGCCCCACGCCTCTGGACTGTACCCCAGCTTGTATGTGTAAATAAATAAATCTTTAAAAAAAAAATAGCCCAGCTCCTTCAGCCTTCCCTGGGAACACCCCGAGGAGCCTGTCCTGTCCCAGAGGACCAGTTGGCTTAAGCCCCACCGGCCCACAGTAACCTTCTGCTGGCTTCCTTCCCTGCATCAATCGCCCAGCCCACTGGAGTTTCGCGGGATCAGTTCCCAGCGCTTAGACTGCAACCCTCGTCTCAGGTCGGCTTCTTGGGGAGCCCAGATCAAAGCATTGTCCAACTCCATAGGGCCCCCAAAACTACAAAGTAATTCTCTCAGCAGCCGTACCCCAAAGGGACAGGGCCCTCTGGGGTGCCCCGGCCTCCCCTGCCCCTCCAACGCCAACACTCACCACTTGACCGCCAGGTTCTGCACCTCGCCGTTCTTGTCCTCCAGGAGGCTGAGCAGCATCGTCACCACCTTCCGCTCGCTGTCCTCGTCCAGCTGGATGGACTCCTTCTGCAGCTCTGACATCAGGTCACTGGTGGCCATGAACCTGGGGAGGCAGGACAGAGGATGGCCGAGCAGCTCCTGGGCCCCTGTCATTTGGCGGAGTCTGAGAGCTCCCCAGAAGCAGCCTGATACGAAGGTTCAAGGGCAAGCAGATGACCTGGGCTGTGGACACAGGCGGGCGAGCCCCCAGGCGACCACGTGTGACACCACTGGCCACATCGTGGCAGACTAGGAGGGGCGGGACATACTGGACAAAGGCTGAGGGCTTCCCAGTCGCTGGCTCCTGCCTCTGCAATTTATGCAGATGTGAATGTGGACAGGTCGCTTCACCTCTGCGCCTCAGTTTACCTGTCTGAAAATGGGGATGAAAATAGTACCTGCCTGGTGAGCTTGGGCAGAGGGTAAAATGAAATGATGAATGTGACGTGCTTGGTGCACAGTGAGCCCTCAGCAAGAGGCACTGCTGTTGTTATAATGACGCATTACGTCATTCACAGCCCAACTGCTGGGGGGTTGGAGCGTCTTCTAAGTAAGCCAGTTGTCAGCGAGAAGCCTCGCCAGCAGACAGGCGGAGAGGGGCTAGTCCTGCCCACCCCCGCCTTAGAGGAGTGGTTCTCACGGCAGCCCAGACTAGCAGTACCTGCCGGCGCCTTAAATACTGCTGGGCCCAGGCCCAGAGTCTCAGAATTGAGACACCTGGGCCGGGTCCCAAGAATTCACATTTCCAACAAGTTCCTGGCTGAACCTGAGGCAGGGCCTGCATTCTGACATCTGCTGCCCTAGGCCAGGCAGATGAGCCACGGCCTATTTTAGAGACTGACGCCCAGGGCTGATCCGCCATCAAGGCTCCCCGACCAGGGCGGGCATCAGAGTCAAGGGCTCCCCAGCCAGAGGTGAGCAGATCGCTGTGTCCTGACGCCGAAGACTGATGCCCTGTGCCAGCTGTTTGGAACTGCAGAGGGAGTCTGGGCTGGAAGGCCATGGAGAGTGGGGCTATGGGGTGAGGGGCCACAGAGCACCCTTCCTGCCAAAATTAAGAGGGGCAGGCAATGTCTTAAACTGGCAGTCCTCAACTGTGCCTCCTTGCAAATGTTTTTTGAAATTTTTTTTAAAGATTTATTTATTTATGCATGCAAGATGTGGGGTGCAGGCCAGAGTGTGGGCGGGGGGTGAGAGCATTCACCAGAGACAGAGTGGGGAGCAGAACAGGCAGATTAACTGAAATACACTGCTGAGGGGAGCAGTGGGTGAGGCAGGAGAGGTCTGCTGCGCCATGTGTGAAGCTCCCTGGCTGGGGATTGAACTCATGCTGCAGTGGCTGCTGATAGCTTCATAGTGCTGTGCCTTAACCTGTGTTGCAACACCAGGGAGGCCCATGTTTTTTGAAAATTTGAATGCCGTGTCATTTGAAAATTGGGAGAGTTGACGTGAATGCACTGACTTCCATGTTTTTTAAAAACAAAATATTTGGGTACAACTGGGTGACATTCCCTGGTGACAACTGGAGCCAAGTCATGCTGCCTCTTTAGGTGGGACCCACATGCCTCGTTCCCACCACACCTGTCCTGGCTCCTGCAGGCACCTGAGAGAGGAGACCAGGAGAAGGCAGGACAGCAGCCTGGAGAGAGGTGGTGAGGCTGGGACCCAGGCATGGTGCCCTCAAGAAAGCCTTAGCTTTTGCTGACCCTCCCGCTACCCCGCCTCCTCACCCAGTCTGACTTTCTGGCTTGAGCAAGTCAACCTAGGACCCTGTTCCCCAGGCTTCCTGTGGCAAAGTAAGCCCAGTCAGGATTCCAGTTTCTTCTTTGCAGGCTCAGACCTGCTGCCTGATGCCATGACACCCCAGAGCGCCCGTTACTAGGGCACTTGTCCATGTTGGAGCTGTTTATTTGTCACAGCTGGGATGAGCCTTAAGTTGCTGAGAGAGAGGAGGGTGGGATGGAGGGCAGGATGGAATGGCAAGGCTCACTGCGCCCACCTCTGGGTCTTGTCACTGCAGAAGCATGCAAGGTGAAACAAGATGTTTGGATTTGACCCACGCACCCCTAGATCTGCCTGCTGAGGGGACATTCTAAGAAGCAGGTGGGGTCTCTAGGCTGTGTTTGTGCCACAGTCCATGGACACCCAACTCAGCCTGGCAATCCAAGGGATCTGCTCCTTTGCCCAGGATGGACCTTGTACTCTCCTCTTTTTTCTCCACTTGTTGAACTTCTATTCATCCATCAAGGGCCCAGCTAAAATGTCCATCCTGTCCTGTCCCCAGCCCACACGCTCTAGCACACTGGTTCCCCTGATAGGATGTTCTCCAGTATAGCACTTGCCACACTGTGCTGCAAGTGTGGTCATCAGTGCCTGTGAACTCACAGGTGCACAGAAAATTTACTTCTAAGACCTCAGAGCCATCAAAGAACTGGTCCCAAGAATACCTGGGGGCAAGGTATGGGCAAGAAGGGAGGGAGAGAGCCAAATCCTAAAAAGACTCAGAGATAAACACCTATGTGGAAACCCCAATTCAAAAGCTGACTATTCTGAAATATGCCTCAACATTTCGGAGCTCCTGCAAGCACTCGGTCCTCAGTCATATTATCTATGTGAGTGGCGGTGGTAGTGAAGGTTGTACAGGAAAGGGTTATGTAAGAGTTTGAGCACTAAAGATGGGCTAACATATATGGCCTTGCCACTTTATCCACTGGGTGACCTTGAGCAACAGATTCCTGGCTGGACCTCAGTTTTTCTATCTGTAAAATGGGAATTTTCTTTGCCCCACTTCATAATATCCTCGGGAGGTTTTAGTAAGACCAACAGATGTTACCGTGAGGCAGATGAAGAAACTAGGCTCAAAGAGGATGCAGGAGCTGCCCAACGAGTTGGAAGGAGAATCAGTTCACTGGTCTCTGGTTCATCAACCAAACTACTGTGTTTTCCAGAAGAGATTTTGGAATTCCTGCAGCTCCTCCCACCCAGTTCAGCCTTCTTCCCAGAGGTGGGGACCTTGAGAAGACCTTTTTAGAGGTTGCCTGGGACCCCCATCTGCAGTCACCACCTGCCTCCAGGAGCCAGAAGACACACACAGTGTGTTTCATTCCAGAGAAACCCTAGAGGCGACTGAGCTGAAACTCTCGGCCACAAGGGCTCCTGGACAGCTGGGTAACAGGACTCAGCCCCTGGCATTCTGACTTTAAAAATAGACACTACTCTCATAGGCATAGGGTGGTTTTAAGTGTTCTCAGGGCCCTGGCAGAGCAGGCTGGAAGGGTTTCTCAGGCTCTAGCTGCAGAGAGACTGGACCTTAGGCCCAAGAGATGGTGGGGCACACCTACCCAGCCGCTGGCCCACTGTATGACCTTGGGCAAGTCACTCACCTCGCCACTGTGCTGGAGAACAGGAAGAAGAAGAACTACCACCCTGGTTGCGTGGACATAATGAGATCACATCGGAGGCACCAGTCAGAGCCTGGGACACCTGAAAACATGCTCTGAGCGCCTACTGTGTACCCAGAACAGACTCAGACTCAAATAGGAAGCATACATTCCTAGTGGTCCAGGAATTCTGAATCTCCCAGGGCTAAGAAGCGATGCGACAGGAGCCTGGGACAGGGAGGTGTTGAGGGAGTTCAGGGCCAGTATCTACCCCAAGGAGGGATAGCTGAGTAGGAGCTAGCCAGATGGAGGCGGGGGAGGTAGAGGGGGCAACCAACTTCCAAGTAAAGGCCCAGATTTCTGATATGAACAGAACGCTAATAGTGTCCATATATGAAGACTTTTACCTGCTGCCAGCAATTAATCAAAGCATTTCACAGGTACGAAGTCATTTCACCCTCTCAAGTGGGTTCTGTGATTATCCCCAATTTATAGAAACAGATGGTGAGCCTCAGAGGGGTTAAGCAACTCATCCACAGTCACACAGACAGTAAGTCAAGAGCTGCAATCTGAACCCAGGACTGTGGCTCAGAAACTCTCCTAAAGCAGAAGCTCTTGAGATGTGTGGTGGGGTGGGTTTCAGGAAAAAGCAAAGGCCAGACCACGAGGTGTGGACCTCCATCAGCTCACATGCAGGTGGCTGGAATGGGAGTGCCTAAGACCTCAGCCTCTGTGTTGGATGGCCTGGCAGTGGGCCTGAAGTTCCGGCTTCCCAGCTCTGGGCTCTGGGCTGCAAGCAGGTCTTCCTGCCTCCTAATCTCACTTTCTCTATCTGTGAAGTGAGTGTCAGTGAGGGAACGCTTGGTAAGTGGATATGGTTAGTCTCTACCGTCTCCTTTCATCTCAAAGGGACCAGGATTGGCTGTGTGGCCTAGGGCCAATCCTTTCTCCTCCGTGGGCCTCAGTTTCCCCATGAAGACAGGGGGTTGGACCATTGGTTTTCTCCATACTTTTCTGTTCTGTTCCTGTGTGGCTCCGTGATGCGGAGGGAGGAGGGAGAAGAAGGGGGGAGGCACACAAACCTGCACCCCCTCCTCCCCCCAACCCACACCAGCAAAGCCACTGAGCTCACCAGCTCCGCAGTGGTGTCAGAACAAACCCGCAGGGGAGAAGCTGGGGGGCGGTGCCCTGAGGAGGTGTAGGGGGGTGGGGGGGAGGGCAAGGAGAAGAGGGCGGAGCCGGGGGAGAGGAGGGTCTCCCGAAGAAGCCAAGCCGGGGTTGTGGTCCCTGGAAGGGTTTTCACGTGACAGGGAGCCAGGCGCCGGGAGCCCCAGCGGAGAGGCCGAAGCTGTCGCGTGGTGTCTGGGCGCAGAAAGGCGGGGAGGTGGGCGCTGGGCGTCAATGAAGCGCGAAGGATGCAGAGGGCCGGGGGGAGGGGGGCTTTGTTGGGGCCCAGAGGCAGGGGCTGAAGTTTGCCAGGTGGGAGATAAGCAGGGGTTGGAGCCCGGGAGAGGGCAGGGCTGAGGAGTG
>PVIJ01003251.1:0-14205 GCA_004024925.1 Scalopus aquaticus
CCATGAATATTGTGAAAGGACAAAAACTCTCAGGTGTTTATTTTTCATTTACCTTCAAGGGAGACTGTTTACTTACACACCTATTTTCACTTAGCTCTGCTGTTACAAAGGGATCCTGTTGTGCTAATCAATAGAATATGCACCGTGTAATGATTAATGCCCACGTATTCGTGCTTATTTAGAGCAATGCAGTCGCCTATAATTGATGTGAGTAGTACGGCAGCGTTTTACTCCTCTGTCGATGTTACCTTGCCCAAAATTTGCCCCTTTAGTCTTCTGAGCATCTTGTCTAGTAGAGATGTATTAATTTCTTATGTCATTTATATGTCACAGTACTTGGAACTAGCAGTATATTTTGTGTTTCATTAAGGCCAGTTCTCATTTGTTCTTTTCAGTGACTCTTCACTGTATGTAAAAAATACTTCTTTTAAAAAAAGTTTGCAAATATGTATAAAAATGGAATAACGGGACAGACACAAAATATTGATACCGATAATCTCTGGCAGGTGGCATTAGTGAGGATTTTAATTTTCTTTACTTAAAAATTTTCTATAGGGCCTCCCTGGTGGCGCAGCGGTTGAGCGCTGCGCTGTGGAGCTGTCGGCAGCGCGATGTGGGTTGGACACCCGGCAGGGGAGAGTCCCACATGGCGCAGCAGACCTCTCCTGCCTCGCCCGCTGCTCCCCTCAGCAGTGTGTTTCTGATCTGCCTGTTCTGCTCCCCACTCTGTCTCTGGTGAACCCTCTCGCCGCCCGGCGCCTCTGGCCTGTACCCCAGCTTGTATGTATAAATAAATAAATCTTAAAAAAATTTTTTTCCATAGGGAATATACATAATAAATATGTCAGTGTTTATAATTTTAGATGTAAATTATGGTGACACATTTAAATTAAAACAAATAGGTTTATCATAAATTATAAGTATACATGCATACATTTTGTAGTTAGGAAAAAATACAAAGAACGATGGCCCTTCAATGTTTCTACAACTTTCTTCTCCTAAGACAAACTTAGCATCCTTCGGTCAATATTTGGTGTTTCCTGGACACATGAGTCACAAGTTCTTGTTAACACTATTTTGCAATCCATGCTTTCTCCCCCTAAGCAATCAGCCAGGGCTGATATTATATAAACTAGAACTAGGAGGGGGCCCCTGAGCATGCGCAGATCCAGCAGAAGCAGCAGGAATCAAACAGCTGGCTGGCTCAGGACCAGCCTTCCACAGCCATGTTCTCTAACCCTCCTCAGTGACAACTTACTGCCTGCATCCAAAGTTGATGTGCAAAGGCTCTTGGCAGCTGTGCTTATCAGCCTGGCTTCCCCTGTGGATTTCTGTGGCTACATTTTTTGGGAAAGATAGAAACAAACACTGAAGGGCCTCCCTGGTGGTTCAAGGGTTAAGTCTCAGCACTATAAAGCTATCTGCAGCCACTGCAGCACAAGTTCAATCCCCGGCCATGGAAATGACCCACATGGCACAGCAGACCTCTCCTGCCTCACTCGTTGCTCCCCTCAGCACTGTATCTCAGTCGATAGGCCTGTTCTGCTCCCCACTCTGTCTCTGGGGAATTCTCTTTCTCACACACACACACACACCCCACCTCTGGCCTACACCCCAGCTCTTGTATGCATAAATAAATAAGTCTTTAAAAAAAAAAGAGAGAGAAAAGAAACCAACACTGAAGCAAAACCTACGGCATGCAGATCCTTGCATCTGTGCAGGCTGAACTCTGCAAAAAGAGGAAAGGAAGGGTCCCTGTTTTTCTCCAGGTCCAGTTCTTGGTGCCTTGGAGGATAGATGCTTTAGAACTAGATGCTAGATGCTTCTCTGAACCTGGCTATTTCGAGGAATTGGCTCCCAGGCCTAAGAACTGTTAGGAGGAAGTTTACCTGGTGGTACAGTTTCTCTTTTAGTTATGCAAACGCTTTCCTGGCACTGAGCTCTGTGGGTATTTGTTCATACCTCTCTGCTGTTTGCATTTGGCTTTACTTTTTGTAGCCTTACTGCTAACAAACAGATCTAACCAAAAAAAAAAAAAAAAAAAAGAGGGGAGCTATTGATTTATGATTGTGTATGTTGTTTATGAATAACCAACAGCTTTAACTCCAGAGTGAACTGCCTGCCAGGGACGCTTTGTTTCCCCAGAATATTGAGTAAGTTATGCCCTGGGGATCCATAGAGAGTTTGTCCCCTCCTCTCAGGGATGGGCCCACTCCAACTGCCAACACCAGGAGAGGTTGGATGTCTTAGAATTTTCTGGATGAATGCTTTCATTTAGTACTTACCATAGAGAAAATGCTTAGCGTGAGGCTGGGGTAGGTATTAGAAGAACTTGAGATTCTCTGTTCAGGGCAATACTTAGGAAGTAGCTTCTCTGTGCCAAGGAGTGGGGAATAGGACTTTCCTTCTTTTATCTTCCCTTCTTCCCTTCTTCCTTCCACCTCCTTTTCTTCTACCTTCCCTCTTTACCTCCTTCTCTGTTCTCCCTTCAGTTCTCCTCTTCTCCTTCCCTTTCTTTCTCTATCCTCCCTTCTGTATTGGGTACTTTCTGGCAGAGCCTTTTCTTATATCAGAAGGGCTAAGCAATGTGTGCAATGGACATAAGTTTTTGTAAAATCTGCGGAAGCAAGGTATCCTAACTGCAATTCAGGAAGACTGCTCTCTCTTCCACTGGCTTCCCCTTCATTCTGCTTCCCTTCTAGTAGGTTGGAGTTGGAGTAGCAAGAGGCATTTTTCAGATGCAGCTAAGGGGCAGGTGAGTTGAGAAAACTTTAGTTTTGTGGGATGTATAAAAGTATTAGCACAGATATATTTTGCAATATATATATTTCTCCTATTTTCCTTCGGCCAGAGCTACTGGTACTGGGCAGATGGGGCATCAAACTTGCCAAGGTCACTGCCCAAATTGCTTACCGGTCACTATCTTAGTTTTCCACTTGTGCGCACAATTGCAAGATTACTCAAGCTTAGGGAACAACTATGGGATTTATTTAACAAACAGGAAAAACAAAGAGTTGCCAAGGCCAAAATATGGCCGTTTACCTTACTTAAAGCAATGTCCAGTCCTTTAAGTCCCAAAGAAGAAACAACGAGGCAGCGTCTTCCTGCCACTGGCGATGTGGAGCTTCTCTTCCACACAGTAGTCCACATTTCCAAAATGGTGTTTTTCTGCCTCTGCAGACGCACAACAATCAGACTGTAGACCAGGTTCCAACTCACAAAGATGACACAGGACACAGCTGGAGATGCTCCCGGAGCTGCCATGGTGCCCCAGCACAGCACCAGGCCAACAACACTGCAAACAGCAACTACAGTGGCCAGATGGCCCAACAGACCACACTTAAGCATTTTAGGAAGGTGCCCGTTCTGGGCCTCTGCCTTCTTCCTTTGGCTGCAGTAAAGACAAAACTGGGAGCAGTTTCCGTCGCTCGGCTACTTGCAAAGCCTTCATAGTCTCTGGCCCAAAGTCACAGAAGATCCCAAAAATGCTCAATCTGAAACTCGACATACTGGCAGCTCAAAAGCTCCTGGTGGCTCATTTCCAAATTCTCCAAACTCTTAATCATGGCGGCTACCTTTCCTGCCGCTGAATCTCCTCTTCTACATCATGGCAACTTACTTTCCTATTCTTTAGTCCCTTTTATTTCTCATCAGAGTCTCCATTCCAAACTATAAAACCTTTTAGCATTTTTTCCTGGGGCTATCTATCCTCATCAGCAAACCCATCCAGGGGGCACCACCTTTACTGGACTTTGGTCTCTGTCCCAGTTACACTACCACCTGTAGGCCCAGGGCTGAGGTCACATCACTGTGTGCATGTGCCCTAAGGTGCCCTGCATGGAAGCATGTGAACCAGGAGGAGGAGAGGGGCTTTGAAATGGATGAGCCAGGGGCCGATCCATGGGAAAACTATTCATCACTGGGTGCTCCACAGTGGAGGAAACGGTGCTCACCCGTGTCTGCTCATGTTGGAATTTCTCTTTTGTAGGGCTGTTCTTGATAACGCAGTGATAAAATTATAAACACACTGTACACTTTTTTTGTGATAGTAAAAAAGTGTAGGGTACACGCCTCTGTAAACTTTATTACTGAGAATAGCAGGTCTCGAGGAGAACCTGCAAGTTTTGTTTTTTTTTTAAAGATTTATTTATACAAGCTGGGGTACAGGCCAGAGGCGTGGGGCGGCGAGAGGGCTCACCAGAGACAGAGTGGGGAGCAGAACAGGCAGATCAGAAATACACTGCTGAGGGGAGCAGCGGGCGAGGCAGGAGAGGTCTGCTGCGCCATGTGGGAATCTCCTGGGCTGGGCATCGAACCCTCGTCGCGTGCTGCCGACAGCTCCACAGCACAGTGCTCAACCGCTGCGCCACCAGAGAGGCCCCAAGAACCTGCAAGCTTTTAACTGTCCATAATACAAGATGAATTTCAGTCAAGCCTGCTGGAGACAGGACTCCGTTACCTTTGTTTTCACTCTATGGAAGATATTGCCAAGCATGAAAAGGGAATCAAAGAATAATGCAGATGAAAACATCTCTATCTTTTTGCATAGAAGTCGCAGGAAGTTAAAAATATGCTGTTATTTTCTCCTGGATTTTGCATCACCCACTTGAAAAATATGATTGGTTATACTTGATTTTTTCTAGATAAGGATCCATTTTAGTGCCTACTTTTGCATTTATAGTTGTATTCTCTTTCTTAATATGATCATGCAAACCCCCTGCATTGCATAATCTTCAGCCCCCACTAAATGGAGCTCCACCCCACACTGACCCTAGTAGGTGATTTGGGGGTGACTTGAGAACTTAGTTCTGAATGGAAGAGGGGGACGGAGAGAACAAAGGAGTCAATGATTAATTTTGCCTTCACCGTGATTTGCCCTTGGCCTGCCTTTGGTGGAGCACCAGGCCTCATTTGTTAAATGCTGATTATATGTGCTGCCCCCTGCCAGGCTATGTGGGAAAAGGAAAAGACACGGTCTCTGTTCTCAGAAAGGTTTCCCCACCTCACTGGGGAGAGGAGCATGCCAAATCCTGCTGCAAATCCTGAACCAGTTTAAGGTCAGACTTGCTCAGCACAAAAGCCAGTGATTTTATCACGCGAAGAGGGCGCTGGAGACTCAGGGTACAGCCTCCAGCGGCCCCCCGAGTCCTGTCCATGAGGAGCTGGCGATGGGCTCCTGGGACACGAACAGCCTGCCTGCAGGACGGGCACACTGTCCCGTGGGATGGACGGGATGTGCTGAAGATGGACAGTGGATGTGAACTTGCCAGCCTGTTCAAAAGGCACCTAAGGAAGGGAACAGGCAGCACTCAGGGAGAAGTGTTCCAGGCAACGTGGTGATGGAAGCAGACAGACAAATCGGGGGGCAGCGATCTGGGAGCCAAGACGCAGAGGGACTGCAGTGCCCTCAAACCGAGGGCCTCTCTCCAACCAGGTTTCTTTTATCCTAAGCTTGTAAACGGAGAAGACTAGCAAAGTAGTGGCTCCCGGCAGTAATGTTAGAGGGCACCCTAAGACCCCCAAACTTGCACACTATGAATGGGTTCTGCCATCCACCCCATAAAGACAAAGCATACTCTCACTGTGTAAGGCCTTTAATAGAAAAGAATTTTAATAGAAGTAGTGCGCATAGCATAGAAGGAAACAAAGGAGAATACATTTCCAATAAAACACGTAATGTTACCCGTCTCCTGGTAGGTAAATGCCCAGCCAGACAGGGTTGGCCCAAAGTGGGGCCCATGATGCCCCAAGTCTAAGGCATCTTCTGGCTGGGACCCGGAGCAAAGAGACAGGAGGGGCCAGGCCTGTGTGGAAGGAATAGGCAAAATCAAGGTGAAACTCCATCCCCCTGGGCACAAGCCTCAGGGCAAAACTGGCTTTTTCCTTAAGGCCCCGTGCTGAAAGGTGGGCGTGGCGGTGGCAGCAGGGGCTGGGGAGGTGCCTGAGCCACCTGAAGGCGTTTCCCTGCAGGCCTCCAGCCCAGGCCTGACTGGGGCCTGCGTGGCTTGGCTGTCTGCCAAGGCTGATGGCGGTGGGCTGGGTGCTCCCCCTCCCCCCACACTGCGGTGCAAGCTCCGGCCTGGCCTGGGTGCACCATCGAGGCCTCATGCAGGGAGGAGCTTGGGGCCCACTGCGGCTGCTGCTGTGGTGTCACCTCCATCTCTAGCCAGCCCGCAATTTGGATCCCGCCCAAGGCTGGCCTGGATGACGCCATCTTGGATGAGCGGCCTTTTGTTTGGGACTTCTGACAGTGCGGACACTCTGGGGTGAGGTAGGCAGCCACTTGTGGCCTTAGAAACTCTTTGTTTCCCCCGTTTGTCAAATGACCCCCATTGTTGTGGTTCCCTGCACCTGAGTGGTCTGTCTTGTAATTGTGCATGTGGGTAAAACCCCTTGGACAGTGACTGGTCCCTGCTGTGGCATGGTCCCTGGACCCGTATGGCGGGGTCATAGAGCACCCCCAGCAGAGAGCCGGAGACTGGGAGTGCTTGGGCTTCATTTAGAAATGATCTTGCCCCTCTGACCGCTGAGGTCTGCTGTGCTCAAGGCCCTTGCTGTTTCCTGACCTGGGACCTGAGCGGTGAACCGGGCTGTGCATTTGCCCTTCACACTTGCCCCCCCCAGAGGCTGCATCTGGGAGCTGGAGGTGACCTTGAAATTTCAGCGCCCTGGGGCACTGATGAAATCCTGGGGAGGTCACAGGATGGGTGCCTGGGACTAGGTCACCTAGATCTCAAGAAGCTAGCCGGCTTTGGGCGTCTCACTGCAAGGGGTGTGCCTGTAAATCAGCCAGACTGATTCTAGAACCTTTCATTATAGTCCGGGATGGACTAGAGGATTCATTTTATTGATGCTCCCATGCTATTAGGAGAAACACCTACGGCTAACCCATGCTGAGTATATTAGGCAATTAAAAAAACTTGTGAGTCAGTTGTCTTTTCATGAGACTCAATTCTATGTAATCCTGTATTTTGTTCCATGTCCAGCTGCAAATCAAGTGCGTAGAACAGTTGACTTTATTTTTGCTGAGAAGAATCTCAGCACCTTTTAGTATTCAGGACCCTTTCCCAGTTTGATGTGAATGTACCAACTGAAAAATGAGGAATCACTTCATTTACTTTTAAAATTTGCCACCAGCCAAAAGGGAATTTAGAGAGAGTAATAAATAAGGGAAATTGAGAGAGAAAAAGAAACTTATTTAGCTGCTTTTTGAACATGATGACTTTGGATTTGTTCGGATTCTGGATGCTCTGTTTTAAGCTGAGCAGGTGTGGACAGGAGCGGATGAGGGAAGTGGGTGCCCACGGACCTCCATTGGGGTGCCCATCTCTCCCTGGTTTGTGACTTCTCATTGTCCTTTCATTGCTTAGATGGGCTGGAAGGGTGTCGGTGAATAACAGAAATAGCTTTCCACTTCTCAAAAAAGAGCTTTGGTGTTTCTGGGACTAATTAAGGGATCTCGAGGAGTAACTGGGTCACCGCCTAGCAGCCTCCCCGGCGAGAGCTGCTTTCCGAGGGGCGAGGCTGATTAGTTTCACCTTGGGAGTTTTAATTATGTCTTGGTAACTGTGCAACGCCATGCCCCGTGAGCTAATAGTTTAAATCTTATTATAAAGACTTAAAAGTGGCTAATAATGTATTCTACCTTCTTGATCTCCTCTTAGTATTGGAAAATGACAGTAGATGAGACTAGAATACCAAATCACTTGGCTGGTCTGTATGAAGCATGTACCTAAGTACAGCTCCACAAGGAAATCCCCTGGATAGAGAACAATACGTTATTGCGGGGGATTTTCTGAAAAGTAGACTTTTAAAGTCAAGTTTTCAGGCCTCTGGCACCAGAGTAAAATAAAACAGGATCTAGCATGTGACTGGTACTGTAGGGAGTGCAAAGAAATTAAGGTCGAATATTTATCCGTCTTGGTCAAAGGCTAAAGATTAGGTGCTAGGCATCTTTTAAGACAGTGATTCAAAAATTCTGGGAAGAGATATGGGGTGGGGGGGAGTTTCCCTCATTTACACCTTTACCTTAGTCCTCTGATTTATTTATTTATGCATACAAGCTGGGGTGTAGGCCAGAGGTGTGTGTGTGTAGGGGGGGCGGTGTTGAGAGGATTCACCAGAGACAGAGTGGGGAGCAGAACAGGCAGATCCACTGAAATCCACTGCTGAGGGGAGCAGCGGGCGAGGCAGGAGAGGTCTGCTGCGCCCTGTAGGAAGCTCCCTGGCTGGGGATCAAACTAGTGCTGCAGTGGCTCTGGATAGCTTCGCTGTTCTGGGACTTGACCCCTGCACCACCAGAAGGCCCCAGTCCTCTGAATTTCTTAAACGTGCAGAATGAGCCGCTCAGCTGGGAACCCGATTAATATCTTTGGTTGGGGTCTGGGGGCATGGTGGGATTCTGTGCCTGTGTGGAGAGCATGAGACTAACCAGCCTAAAATGGCAGAACAATGGAGGTTTGAAAAGTTCCGAGCAGTTCAAGATTGCTCAGTGTGGCCCAGCAGCCCTCTCCCACACCTGAAGCCTGCATCACCACCCAGCTACGCCTGCATCTTGGGAGCCGGCAGTGATTTTGAACACGATTTGCATTGCGGTGATACAAACGATACTCTAAAACGATGGAATCCTTGAGACTTTGGAAGATACCTGTTCCCTTGAAGGTTAGCCGAGTGGGGAGCTGAATGGAGACAGTGAACTTGGGTCACCTTCTTTGTGAGTTCACCATGCTCCTTTGCAGGTCCTACGGCCTGCATTGTTTTTTTTTAAAGATGTATTTATGCATACAAGCTGGGGTACAGGCCAGAGGCGTGGGGCGGCGAGAGGGTTCACCAGAGACAGAGTGGGGAGCAGAACAGGCAGATTGACTGAAATCCACTGCTGAGGGGAGCAGCAGGCGAGGCAGGAGAGGTCTGCTGCACCATGTGGGAATCTCCCTGGCCGGGTGTCGAACTCGCGTTGCCGCTGCCAACAGCTCCACAGAGCGGCGCTTAACCGCTGCACCACCAGGTAGGCCCAGGGCCTGCATTTTTATCTCCTAAACAGCTCTGGCTTTATGTATATTGAGATCAAGTGTCGTGCCATGCTTGCTTTGCGTGCTGGAAAATGTTGCACTGAAACAAGGGATTTTGCTAAAAGCTCCTTACCTAGGACACTCAAAATTGAGTCCTGACCCTGTGCTTCATTCACCGCTTTTGTGAATGTGCTGAGGGCAGAGGAAGGAGATAAGTCCTGTTTTCAGGCTTCCTGGGGTGCCCCCTTCCTCACCCATGGGTACCTCCGTGACAGGAACAGGAGCCTCTCCCAATTCTTTTTCCTTTCTCCACCCTGCCCCAGGCCTCCATCCTGCTCTACCTTCTCCCCCCTTTTCCTTCCTCTCCACGGTCCCCCAGGCTGGATCTACCTGAAGAGCCAGCACCTTGTTAAGGGGGTCCGCACCCACCCCCTCCCCAGGGCTAAGGAGGGCAGAGACGACTCCTTCACCCCAGCCCTTGGCCTGGAAGACAAACCTGGAGTGTGAGCAGATATCCAAGTGCTCACGCTTGCAGCTTGGGCTTTACCTGCCCCTCTCAGCCTTTTTTCTTTTTCTTACAATCCTGGCTTCTTTTCACCTAGTCAGAAAAAAAAATATATCACTGACTTTCACAGGTCAGGTTGGGGCTTGCTCCAGAGGGACAAAGCCCAGACATGCTGGGCAGAGAGGGAAACCAGCCCCTGCACCCAGGAGCCTCGCTGGGAAGCAATCGTGCAGAGGGTTCAGGGAAAAATGAAGAGCCTCTTAGTTAAGACACTTGAGTTGTATGTTCTGGATTCTGGTGGTTGCTTTCTTTGGAGTGAATCATTTCAAGCTTTGTGATCTATTTTACATTTTCCCTGGTTAAAAACCAGATTCCTTTAAATAACATTTTAGAGGTATTATACAATTTTTGCAAGCATTTTTTAAAAGCAAAAGTGTATTTTTCCTTGTGACTTTGCTTCTCCCTCTGGTTCTCCTTCCCTCCTCCTCCCTCCCTTCCCCTTTATGCTTTTTTTTAAAAATTAATTAACAACACAGAATCTGGAGCCAGACTGCCTGGGTCTGAATCCTGGCTCTACTACTCCTTAGCTGTGTGACCTTGAGAGGATAACTTGATCTCTCTGTGCTTCAATGCTTACATTTTTTAAAGTGGGGATAGTAATAGTAACTCCTTCATAGATGAGGATTGAGTTAATATTTATAAAGAGCTTAGGATAAGGTCTAGTAGCGAGTAATGCTCGTAATTAAAAATAAAACAGATAAAATATAGATAAGCTATAAATATAATATCTATAAAAAGATAAAAAACAAATATGGATAAGCAAAAAGATTATAAAAATAATCTGTAAGCCCCCTCTCAGTCTTGGAAATAATAGCTATGGATTATCTCTTGCTATATACATGTAACTTTATTTAAAAGTTTAAAAAATTAAAAAGAAATTTAAAAAATTGTATTATTTTGTCATTGAGGTAACATTGGAGGTGTATATGATTTAGGGGTACAGATTCACCTCCTCAGATGTGTGTAATAGACCATGCCTACCACCAAAGCACCGATAATCCTTCACCAGAGCCCACTGAACCCCCAATCCCATGCTTCCTCCTCCACTCTCCCCCTCTGGTAGCCTCAGATTTCTAGTTGGTTTTTTTTTTGCCTTCATCTGTTTTCTTTGTAGAAGTGATGTGAGTGAAATCATCTGGTATTTGTCTTTCCCCTTCGGACTTACTTTGCTTGGCATAACCCCCACAGTTCCATCCGTGCTGTCGTCAGTTTTTACTGCTGAGTATTATTCCATTGTGTGTATAGACATCTTCTTAATCTAAGCATCTTTTTTTTTTTTAAAGATTTATTTATGCATACAAGAACTGGGGTGAAGGCCAGAGGTGCAGGGGTGAATGGACTCACCAGAGACAGAGTGGGGAGCAGACCAGGCGGATCCACTGAAATCCACTGCTGAGGGGAGCAGCGGGTAGACAGGAGAGGTCTGCTGTGCCATGTGGGAAGCTCCCTGGCTGGGGAATCTAACCTGAGCTGCAGTAGCTGGTGATAGCTTCATAGTGCTGAGACTTAACCCCTTGAGCCACCAGGGAGGCCCCATTTAGGTTGTTTTTTACAAAAACTGATTCGTACTCTTTGGTGTTTGATTTCTTTGTTTTCACTTTGCAACCTATGATAAATATGTCTCAATTTTAAAAAAATGCTTCTTTAACATATTTTGGAATGGTTATGTGGAATTCTGTTGTGTAGCTCTACAGTAAATTGTTTTATGACTTTTATTGTGAAGTTGCAAACTTTTTGATAGGAAGTATTTCTCACACTAATAACATATAGACTTATGTTGTTTTTACATGTTTGTAAACTTACAAATTTATGGCATTACAAAAATCACAAGTAATAAATAGTATATGATATGTAACATATAGATTACACATCTATTCAGCATTAAATTAAATGCAGTATATTATACATATAACACATACATGTGATGCTGGGATCATACCTTCTAGAAGCTTCCACCACCATCCTGCCACAGTCCCTTCTACTCCCTGCTCTTCCTCCTCTGACCTCCAGTGTCCCTGCTTAACACTTTGTGTGCTGGTGCCCTTTCAATTTACCAGCCCTTGGGGCTGGCCCTATTCTGTGCCACCGCATGAATGGTAGAAGCATTCTATAAAACACACACAACTCCTGAACTACTGGATATTAAAGAAACTGTAATATCTCTCCTAAAACACCTTACACTTTCACCAAAACAATGTGTAAAGCTTCTAGACTGAGTATGATCAAAGAAATAGCTCCTAATAGTTGCAAATAAATCCACCGTGGTGTGAAAAACAGGAGACTAGATGAACTAGACACAACTTCCATTTCTGCTAGGGCTTCATGAGAAATGCTGTTCTGGGAGATTTTTTTGGTCATCAAAACATCTTGTTTAACAGTAAAACACATCCTCCTCCAAATTAAAACAGAACAGAACCAAAAATCCCATTAAACACTGTAATAAAAATGCCTCCCTCTCAAGAAAGAGACTCAAGGAGAGTGTCAGCAACACACACCGCTCACATCTAGGATCTGATTGCATCTAGAATACAGCCGCTTTCAACTTTTTAAATTTAGAGATTTCTCATACTCAGATGGTCGCCCAGTAAGTTTCAGTTTGTCAGGGGTCCTGTCTCTTATGGGGCAGAGGACCTGAGGAATGGATAGAGCTCACCACCTAGTGGCTGCCTGGGAAGTCGCTTTGTTAAATTTGGACCTTTTGGGACTTTGATTTCCTGGTGGCTGCTGACGGCTGGGCCACCCCTAGAGGGCAGTATCTGTGGCTGGCTGGGATCAGGCTGCTTGGCAGAGGTCAGCAGTGATGGTGCAACCCCAAGCCCCAAAGCCCCTGGTTCAGGGCTGCAGGGAGGAGCACTGGGTTCCACCAGGCCAGCTCCAGGCAGGAGAGGCCCGTGGATTCCCGGACCACGTGGCAGTCCCAGCGAAGCCCACCCTGCTCCTGCAGGCCACCCCCACCTTGCATTACTACACCCAGCCCTGCTGCGGAGGAGGACACGGGTCTTTATAGGCATTCACCTGGGGCAGAGGCTCAGGGGGAGGAGCTTCTCCAGCTTGTCCAGCCCCTGGTCTCCTTCAAAGCCAACAGTGCTGTCTGGGTCTGATGGTCCTTCTTCTGGCACATTCTGCCTCACCTGCCCCTATCCCACTTTAGGGCCCTTGCGACGACCCTCAGTGCACCTGGATGGTTCCACTTGCCTCCCTATTGTGGGTCAGCCACTCCGCTTTGTTAGTGCCCTCTACCACCTTAATTCCCCTTTGCCACATTCCCTCTCATACGCAGGCTGTGGGGAGTAAGAGGAGGCCATCATCGGGGCCTGTTATTCTACCTGCCACAAGGGGCTTTTTCTTTTTCTTTAAAAATCCCACCACCAAATCACCCGTGAACCATCACCATAGTCCTTTGTGCTCTTTTCTACCCTGTTTTGGTCTCTCTTCGTCCCCCTCCCCTGCAGAGAGTCTCCTATTTATGGTTGCCTGCTAGTTTTTGTTTTTGTTGGTTTCTTTTTTGTGTGTTATTTTCTCCTGATCTCTTATTTGGCCCCACTCTATTCCTCCTATAAGTGAAGCCATTTGATATTTTTCTATTTCCTTCTGGCTTATTTCACTGAGCATGATCCCTTCTAGCTCCATCTACGTTGCTGCGAATTGCGTGAGTTTATCATTTTTGATTGCTGAATAGTATTCCATTGTATACATCTTCTTGATCCAATCATCAATTTTTGGGCATTTGGGTACAAAGGGCATTTTCTGTTGGAGCCAGCACTTGGGTCTGAAAATGGTCAGAGGGATTGAGCCAGAGATGTCAAGTCCTTCAGGTGTTGGGGTTTGCGAGAAGCTGACTGCCTTGTAGATTTCTTTTTTGAGGCTGCTCTGTGCTACCAAGCAAAGCAGGAAATGACATCAGCCAGAGGCTAAGCTTCCATCAGGTTCCTGCTGGAGGTGGGGGGGACTCTGCTCCTTCCTGCAGCCTGCGGCTCCCCGCAGGCAGACCCTAGAGGCCAGACTGTCCAGACCTGTCCTCAATGTCCTGCTTGTGGAATTCTTCCCAGGGCTATGTGTGGCCTGTCATTGCTGAGGTGGTTGTCAGCCTGCCTGCTGGTGGGATCCTGTTTCAAACAGGCCTCAGTTTTGATTCTGAATGCGGTAAATACAGGGCTATGTAGCACATACACAGGCTCTTTGGGGCCTAGGTAATTCTGAGCCTGTGGAAGGCCTGGAGACGTGAACATTGGAGAGCTCTCCATCTCACGCCAGTGTTGAGTGACTTCAGTTGGATGCAGATTTGGGTGGGAACCAGCTGGGGGTGGGGGCGTGTGTGGCTGGGGGGGGGGCACACTGCCCCTAAGCTCAGCTGAAGAGGAATAAGGGCTCGAGAGGCTTCCTGGCTTTGACCAGAATGCGAGGGGGCTGGGCACTGGTGTCCTCCCTGAGGGTCCTGGAACCCTTGCCACCTGGGCCTGGTGCTAGGGGGCAGCGTCAGCATTACCTGGTTGGCGGGTACAATGTGCTTCCTGGGGTCCCCTGTACAGGGGCGCCAGCTCGGTGGGTTTGAGTTAGGCCCGAGGGTCTGTGTGTTCACCAAGCATCTGAGATAATTCATGGGACTGCCAGGGGTAGGAGTGATCGCCT
>PVIJ01003251.1:14305-28317 GCA_004024925.1 Scalopus aquaticus
GGGGTGCGTGTGTGTGTGTGTGTGTGTGTGTGTGTGTGTGTGTGGTGGGAGGATCCACCAGAGACAGAGTGGGGAGCAGAACAGGTGGATCTACTGAAATCCACTGCTGAGGGGAGCAGTGGGCGAGGCAGGAGAGGTCTGTTGTGCCATGTGGGAAGCTCCCTGGCCGGGGATCAAACTCAGGCTGTCTTGGCTGGTGATATCTTGATAGAGGTGAGACTTTAACCCCTGCACCACCAGGGAGACCCCCAAGCAGTATTTAGATTAAAAAAAAAAAACCTCACTTTTGGCTTTAGGATTCTGGTGCCTTATGCAGGACTCTCTGAGAAGACTAAGCCAGGTATACCTCAGTTTTTAAAGTGGGGCTACATATTACAGATGTCTGCGTGGCCACAGTATGGTAGCAGAGTGAAGCTTTCTGTTGTACAACCATCCCCGGCCACGCAGGTTCATGGTTGATTCGGGCAAACAGGAAAAGAGTCTTGGCGCCTTAGGTAGATCTAATGGGCCTTATACTGAGGCAGGGGACCAGGTGCACGGCAGACCAGCAGGCAGGGGTCAGGGGAGCTGCAATCCAGCATCCCAGCCCCCTGAAAATCTGGCTTCTCCATGACTTCCATAGACTCCCCTTTATTGCTGGCTTCTTGGCCCAGTGTCTGTATTTATTGATGCACAAGTTCACTGGCTTCTCAGTCCAGGTGCCCAAAACCACAGGTGCACGTGCTCTGTGCTCATGCTCCCAAGCACTTTTTGCAGCAACATGATATGCGTGTGGGTGATGAGGCCTGGGAGGGAACCAAAGCCTCAGCTGGTGGCCTTAGGCTAGTGGCAGGGAGGCGAAAAAGAGCCTGAGTTACTCCACTTTCCTTGCATTTTGCACTTAGACCTGCCCATTCTGTCCTGGCTACAGTGAGATGCTGTGGTTTTTCTGCTTTTTTGGATGGGGATGAATCACGCTACCCACAGGGTTATTGAGGAGATAGATCCATTAAGGTGAGGCATGTAGAGGTTCTCCTGACACTTGAGCTTACTGAGCCCCCTCCCCCTTTCTAGCCTGCCCATCACCTAAATAGCCCTGGATAGATTTTCTGCTTCTCCTGCACTAATGGAAAGCTTCAAAAGACAGCTGAGTCTTGGCTCATTATTATTTTCTAAGGGTCTCAGGGGCCAAGGAGGTGCCCACGACTGGGAACTGATGGAAGAGGGGTCTGCTTCCCACACCCTTCACACAGGTTTCCCCCTGAAATCAAGGGGAATGGGGAGATGGAGAACGCAAACCTGGCCTTAAAGAACATTGCACGAAGGAGCAGAGGCTAGAGTGGGACTGGAATATTAATCCTTACCCTAGTAACGGTTCTTAGAGTTAGACTTATTGAACTGTCAATGGTGCTAACGTGATAACTGTAATCAAGCATTCCTCAAGTACCAGGGCACCTTCCTTATTAGCAGAATTGCTGGGAAAGTAGCCCCACCTAGTGGAAAAGCCTGAAAAGATTTCAGTGACCTAGTGCTCAAGGGTAAGGAATTGAGACAAAACCTATTTGAATTTTATTGCTTTTTTTGAAGTTAAAAAAAAAATAGACCAGCACATTTTGTGTGAAACTTATGTTAATTTTCATAGGTGATGGAGTCATTTCATCAAGTGATACCAACTCTTTGTAGTTGCACTAATTCTTAAAAGAAAAAGTCCAGATGACTTATCCTTAATTTCCTGAACAAAGTATTACTTTCACAGGTCTAATTCCTCAATGACAATTCATTTTTTGAAAAAGATTTTATTTTTTTGCATAGAAGAACTGGGGTTAAGACAGATGTATAGGGGGGTGAGAGGATTCACCAGAGGCAGAGTGGGGAGCAGAACAGGCAGATCTACTGAAATCCACTGCTGACAGTGGGCGAGGCAGGAGAGGTCTGCTGCCTCCGATGTGGGCCATCTTCCTGGCCAGGGATGGAACGCAGGCCATAGCAATAATAGTGCTGAGTCTTAACTCCTTTAAAATGACAATTTAAAGCAAATCTAGGATGTAATGTGTTTATTGTTGGGCTTGAACAAGGATTCCTATAAACTGGGAGGCTAGAAAACCATCTAGGGATAGAGAAATGAAACAGGTTGATGATAAGAAGGTTTGGTGCTACATTGTTGAAACTCTTTTTTTAAAGAATTTTATCAGTCCTGTTCCTTTAAATACCCTTCTGCCCTTGCTGTACTTGGCGTTCAGCTCAGATCTCTGCTGAAGTCTCTCTTCTCTGCTGCAGTAGCGTCAGTGAAATCTGCCTGCTGATTTTATAAAGTTTCCATTGCATTTTCTCTTCAATACCCAGGTTTATAAGAGTGTTTTCCTGTTCTTTTTTTTTCCAATCCAGAAATAACCCCAAAAGACACAGAAATGTATTATGTTAACATTTAAACATGTTGAATGTTTTATTATTAACATCATCAGGGATTCAGCATGGACTGAATTATTATGTATTAGCATTTTCATGCAAAATACATCCAAATCCCCACCTCCTCAAAAACAGAAACATTATTTTTTAAGGTATAAAAATCATTTTTCAATTCATATTTTCATTTTATCTTCAAGTCAATTTTTTTCTGAGCAAAACTTAAATTTATATGAGCCAAACTCATATAAATGAGAAAATACAATTTGATTTTCTAGGGCCCAATTTCTATGCAGTAAGAATTTCTCACCCAAGCTCTTATCTATTATATACAAGTATCTATACACACAGGCACCTACTTCGAATTCAAGGCAAATGTAAACAGATACAAATAAAATAATATAAATAGATAATAAAGACACAGTCACGCTATGTATGAGATTGGGGTTGAGGAGAGGCCAGCAAATGTTTTCTGAAAAGAAAGAGATAATGACTATTTTAGGCTTGCAGAGCTCAGCTGAACCTGCTCAGTTCTCCCGCTAGAGCGTGGGCATGACCACTGACTGTGTGTAAATGAATAAAAGACTCTCTGCCCCAGCACAATTTTATTTATAAAAAGGCAGTGGGGGCAGTTGTGCCCACGTCTATGGTTTGCCATCTTCTCAACCAGGTGGTGGGAATCCTGAAGAAGAGTGTGCCAATTTAGGTCACACCTCACAGGAGAGTGTGGGCCCCTCAAAGCCTAGATCTTCACCCCGCCTAGTGTTGGGGTTCACCTAAGCTGCACCTGAAACTCATTGTATCACAACAGAGTCCAACATTGCTTCTTGCATTGGTTCTCCCAAACTCCTGGAAGACTCCTTGTATTGAAAGAGTTTCTGCAGAGAATGCTGAATGAGACACTGAAGGTTTAGAGATGTGTTTAAAAAGCAAAAGGGGTCCCTCCTCTTCAATTCTACAGTCAGAGCTTTAGGGTTTGTTTTGGTTTTGGTTTCCTGTCTCTTTGTTTGGTTTCTCTGTATTTCGTATATGAGTGAAATTATCTGGTGTTTACCTTTTTCCTGACTTATTCTGCCTAGCAGCACCCCCTCTAATTCCATCCATGTTGTCTAAGTGGCAAGATTTCATTTTTCATTGCTGAGTAATATTCCACATGTATATACCACATCTTAATTCACTCACCTGTCAGTGAACAGGTGTTTCCAGAACTTGATTTTTTAAAATAGTGCTGCAGTGATTTAGTCATGCATGCATATGTCCCTTCAAATTAGTGTTTTGGCATCCTTAGGGTAGATACCTAGGAGCACGATTGTTGGGTTATATGGTAGATGCATTTAAAAATTTTTGAGAAACCTCCATACAGTTTTCTATAGGGGCTGGACAGATCTACAGTCCCACCTACAGTGTACAAGCTTTCCCTTTCTCCACAACCTCCCCAACACTTACTGGTCTTTTTGACATGGACCGTTCTCACCTTTCATTGAGGTAGTATTTGCACGTGGCTTTGATGTGTATTTCCCTGATGACAAATGCTGATGAGTATGTTTTTCAATGAACAGTGGTGTAGGATTTTTGGTGTTTTGGTGGTATGTGCGGTGTTGTAATATACATCTGAAGAGGTGTGAACCTGTACCCCCAAATCATAGACAATGTTGTAAACCACTATTATTTCTGTAAAAATATTTCAACTAAAAAGAGAAAAAGGGCTCCCCTCATCTTATTGTCAAGTAAGCCCCTCATTTTTCTACTCTGATCTCCGTATTTAACTGCAACAGAGTCACTTCAGATTTGAGATTTGAAAAAGATTTTATAAGATTTTATAAAGGTTCTGGGGGAACCTTTCATGCAGATGTTATGAAAAAACTTGATAGAACATAGCCAGATTCCAGAGAGGGGCTGCCGGGGAGCCAGGTAAGGAATGGATAAGGAGACCGAGGGCATCGAACCACCTCCACTTCCCACCACATCTCTGCCCTGGCTCTTGCCTCTGTGCTCTTTCTCAAATGACAGGAACCTGGGAGCGCCTGAGAGCTGTACCTGGGCACTGGCCTGGTCTTGAAAGACCTACAGTCAAGTTGCCAAGAGACAGAGCCCTGTCCCTGAGTTGGGGGTAGTCTGCCACCCCCTGCTGCCTAGTAGTGCCCCTCCCTGGGTGGCATTTGCCGTATGGTTTTGCAAACCCTCTCCACCAGCATTCCCTGGAGGCACAGAGAGAATCCCTCCACCAGCCCTCTGGAATCCTCAGTAGACTTGATTATATTGCCAATAGCCTGTATTTGCAGTTCTAAGATCTGGAAGCTCTCGATAGTAATTTAAATAAGCGTTTCTAAACTTAAAACTGTGAAAGGAAATAAAATCCCTTCATGATTAATTTCCAATTGATAACTTAATGTAAGAAATCGTGTGATTTCTGCTCCTGAAAATGCATTAAGGTGATCTGTGTTCTAATAAATGATTAATTTTGTTAACCATCTAGAGCAATATGAAAGAATCATATTTGGAGAGCACAATGTTTAATATATTTCTATTAAAGTGGTCTAGTAGAACATCCTTTTATTATAGTTATTCTTTTAATGTTGCCTGTACTTTAACAGGTTTTGCTTATTTTAACATTATTTTTTAGTTCACAGATACCCTATGCTCATAGTGGATTATCTTTTATAAAATACAAAATGCTTGTCTTTGCCCACATACTTGAGGCTTTTAGCTTTAATTTTACTTTGTATGATAGTAATATTGGAGCAGCTCTTCATTTGGTATGTGGGCTATATCTGTATCCAGTCTTAAGGGTCATTACAAATCAATAAGAGAATACTATCAGGAGAAAAATAGGAAGGGACATGAATAGGAAATGCAAGAAAATTAAAGCTGCCACAAAATGTCCAATAAATATTTTAAAATGTTCAGTTTCACGTTGCCTAAGACTTGCAAATTCTGCTGGAATGTCCAGCAGTGAGTCACTGTTCCAGAGGGGACTTCCGTGAAAGGGGAGTGTCCGTGCTCTCTGCCCTACCGAGTGAGGGCCAGAGCTCAGTGTGTGTGTGGGGAGAGCTGGAGAAGACTTGGGGGAGACACACGGGTGGGGAGCCCCATGGAGCAGAGACCTGTGAAGGAGGGGTGCTTGCTTCTCGGCTTTGGACTTGCACCAGGAACCCGGGGGGGCTTGGAAGAACATATGGAGTTGAGGCACATAGAGACGCTTGGAAGAGATAGATGAGGGACCAGCGGGGAGGCTGACAGTGGCAGCTGTTACCTTGATTTGCACTTGATTTTGCTCCTTTTGTCCCAGAAGTGCTTGACCCTCTTCTGCCCCTTGCCCAAGGCTCCCTGTTGGTGGTGAGCCTTCTGGTCTCAGCGGCCCTGCTGTGGCCCGAGCCTGTTTAAGTTGGGCATTTACCCACTAGGGGATGGTTAACTTTGGATGCTTTATTGGGAAACTCTACCCTTTTCTTTTCTTCCCTCGCTACACACACTAGTCTATTAAAGTTCTTTCACACTAAGAGCATGTTTTGTCTTTGTGCGGTATATGGAAGAACGCCTTAGAGTGCACAGGTTTGGGGGTTCTGGGGTACTCCTGCATTCTCACATATAAGGAAGATCTCTCATATAAGGAAGATGAAACAAAATCAAATACATTTCTCATAGGCGCCAAAGGGCATAATTTTTAAGGAATACTTTTTTTCTAATGATTTGTAATAAGCAGAAAATAGGGTGAGTTCTATCTAAGAATTTGTATGCAGATATTCATCCTTTATAGTGTTGCTTATCATAGCAGAAAATTGCAACCAATCACAAAGTTAAACAATTTTTTTAGTTAAATAAGTGACGGTCTAACTTAAGGAAAACAAAAGCAAAAGGAAACAAATGTGATGACGTCAAACTGAGGCCTTGCATCCTCACGAGAAGACATCCTATTAATGGGAGGAGGTATTGGCACATATATTTTGACAAGGGTTAATGTCCAACATACACAAAGAACTCATTATGCTCAACAATGAAAACATAGATTAAAAAAAATGGGTGGAGGATCTGAATAGATATTTCTCCAAAGGAGACTTACAGACGGCCAAAGACACGTGAACAATATCCATCATCTCTCATAGTTAGAGAAATGCAAATCAAAACAATGAAATATCATCTCCCACCTGTGAGCATGATTGTTACCCAAAAGACAGGGAAAAACAAGTGTTGGAGAGGATGCAGAGAAGATGCTATCACCACTGCAGCACAAGTTCGATCCCCGGCCAGGGAGCTGACCCACAGGGCACAGCAGACCTCTCCTGTCTTCCCACTGCTCCCTTCAGCAGTGTACTTCAGTCTGTCCTCCTGTTCTGCTACCCGCTCTTTCTCTGGTGAATCCTCCTCCCCCACCCCCCGCACCTTGGCTTACACCCCAGTTTTTCTATGCAAAAAATAAAATTACAAAAAAAAGTGCAAAAATACTAATTTAATATTAATTGCACCCCACATTAATTGTCCCAATTAATTGCAGCACTATTTAAATAGCATTTAAGTGCCCAATGATTGGTGAATGGATAAAAAAGATGGGGTATATATACGCAATGGTGATATTTATTTTCTTACATTTTCAAAAATAAGTATGCAGTATTTTTTAATAAAAACATCAACAATTTTACTTAAAACATCAGTATTAGAATTGTTTGATAGAGGCCAAAAATTTTAAATGAGGGGATGTTACATTTTTGTGTTCTCATTCAGAATTACCCCAAGTGTCTAGCTACATAAGTGTATTAAATCTTTGATCACCTAAGGAGACATTTGTGTGTTTTTCTTCTTTGGAGATTGTTATAAAAATTTTGCCTTCAGTGTACTCCCTTCCATGAAGTGACATGTATTTTATCCTTTATAACACTGGTCAACAGTGAGATCGTTACTGACTTAAAAAGGCCCTAATCTGTAGTATCTTGGTGTGCTGAACATGAATATAACCCTGAAAAATTTTTATTAGCTCTTGTTTTGAAGATATTTCATATAATTCATTTTATATGTTTCACCATGTAAATTTATCCAGTAGAACTGCAACAACATCCTAAATCAGCCTAGAATAATATTGCATTGCATTGCATAATACCATTATGCACACATCATCCAGAGTTTATTGCATCATTTTCTGATGCAATGCAATACTACTGCCAGGTGGCTGCTGAAGTAAGCTGACGTCAGCAGTGCACTATAGAAAGCCCTGTCGGAAGGTTGAGCAATGAAAATATTTCAGACTTTGTGTGAGACAGTTTCAGCTACTGTTCCGTAGAACTGTTATTATTTTATCCATTAGGCACAATAAAGAACAGGAATGTCTCAAAAGTTCATTAATAGCGTGGACCATTTCTGCTCTATTTGTGGGGAAGTGACATTTGCCAACCAGAAGAAAAGGATCACTTCTCAAGTGAAGAAGGTTTATCATTTGTACTTTGGATGCAAGGTTGGTGACCAACACAAGCCTTGGGCGCCACATATATGCTGTGCTACATGTACAACACAGCTTTCACAGTGGTTAAATGGCAAAAGACCATCAATGCCGTTTGCAGTCTCCATGGTGTGGAGAGAGCCAAGCAACCACATAAAAGACTGTTACGTCTGCTTGGTTCCTCCTCTTTCCGGCGGAATAACAAAGCAAGAGAAGTTGAGAATAGTCTACCCAAACATTCCGTCTGCATGGAGATCAGTTCCACATGGTGAGGGCCTTCCAATTCCAGAACCTCCTGCAGAATATTCTCTTGATTCATCTGATGAGGACAAGGGTGAGCCGACCTGTTCTTCTCCTGTCCCATCAGCATGCAGTGATCCAGATTTTCACTGTGGTGCATCATCAGCCCCACACAGACTAACACAGGAAGAACTAAATGACCTGGTTCATGATTTGGACTTATCCAAGAACAAGGCAGAATTGCTAGGATCAAGACTCCAACAATGGAATCTTCTAGAAGAAGATGTCACAATTACTTTCAATTGAAAGCACCACCAGCAGTTGGAGCCTTTCTTCAGAAAGGAAAGTACTCTGGTATTCTGTTCCGATATTGAGGACCTCATGAATGCCTTAGAAATCACTCATGACCCACAAGAATGGAGCCTATTTCTAGACTCTGTGAAACTGAGTCTTAAGGCTGTGCTTTTGCACAATGGAAACCTTCCATCTATTCTATTCCTGAACAGCCATGCAAAAGACAAGCAAAGAAATCTAAGAAGTAGTCTATGACTTGATTTTTTTACAGGTATTAACTGTAGGCCTATTACTATTGGCATGCGTTTTGTGATGTAAACATCCATTTATTGCAGATTACACAAAAACTAGAGCCAAAATTAGAACTTGACTGTCATATTCATGTTGAGCACATACAAATTGATAGGAAATGACTAATTTTTTTTCAGTAACATGACTTTTGTAAAAATTTGTTGACCAGTGTAATTATTTCATTATTTAGTTTGGCTCATCTGCTATAGGTAGGCAAATTTCTAAATTGGGAATTTTAGGAAATCCTTTGAACGCTGCAAATTTCTTTTGGCCTAGAACTTCCAGAGGAGACTTTAAATTTTCTCTTACTTGGGCAATCAATGTTTTCCCTATCATCCTATTTTCATTGTAAATATGACACTATAAATGTAGACGATTGATAAAACTGATGTCCTTTTAATGTGGATGAGGCATTTCTTCGCTCTGGCGATAGGTGTGGCTGGGTTCTATTTCCAGCCACTAGAGGGAAGCTAACCTCCACCACAAGTCGGCTGCTCCAGCATCTGACTTCACCAGGTAGAGTGCATCATTTAACTTACTGTGCTGGCGAGGAAAAAATACAAGAACCCAACATGCAGTATCTCTGGATTAATCTCATTTTATTAACCTCTGAGCATAAGATCTTATAGGGCAAAGATTGAAATGCTGTACATTTTGTGGCTGGAGTTCGGAGGATTTCTTTTTTAAAAAGAAAATAAAAAAGCCTGTGAACATAAGCCTGTTGATTGCAAGCACAATACTCTTTTGTGCATCTATAGACTCGTTATTAATAGCAGAGCTTTACCAATTTGACATTCGCACACTACAAAAAATATTGCAACAACAATTCCCTGTAAGGACAATATTTGTAAACCTCAGCTGATAGCTCAGAGCAATGGGGAACTGATGCTCAGTGTATTGAAATGCACTCTTATGAATTATTCAGCTCACAAAATTCCAGTTTGCAATTCTATCCCACTTGATAATCACTCAGTAAAATGATAATAAAAACGAGCACCTGCTTGTACATTTCAGTGCAAGAAAAAAAAGTGAGAGTTGGTTATGGAGTAAGCCTCATGCTTCAGTCGAGACTGATAGAGGGAGCAGGGATGCAGAATGTGCAAGACAGCCTTTAGCTGGCAGAGCAGGTTGCTCACAGAAGGATTGCCTTTGTGTTTGCCAATGATGCCTTCCGCTGAATACCCCAAGCACCGCTATTACTGCTGAGAGCAACCAACTAAAAAGGAAAAGTAACACCAAAAACGAGAACAATGGCATGAAAAAGGACACCTTCAAGAGGATTAAAAAATAGAGGTATTAACAAAAAGCAATGCCAGTTTTGGTTTATTACTATAGACAGTATAGGTGATTCAAAAACGGCCATAGGATATGTATTTAATGAGCACCTATTATGAATCAGATGCTGTGCTAATCGCAATGCAGGTGTCCCCCTCTATCTAAAAGGGGAGCATTTTTTGGAAACCTTTCATAGAGCAAAATGCCAGAAAGCAAAAGGCAATTTCCATTAGCTTATATGGAAAAAGTTTGAGCAATCCCACCTGCAGAAGACAACCTACCAAATCATAACGAATAACACATCAAACCAAAATTCATACTAAAAATTGTTAAATGCGGGGGTGATATGAGAACCCATGTAAAATTGTTCCCAGGGAACTACTCTCATTGCTGGGGCTTGTGCAAGAAAGGCTGCTGCAAAACAGCATTGCTTTGTGGTTTGGTTTTCATTATTTCTCGTAGAAGTGAAATTACTATTTGGTTTCCTTCAGTTAGTGAAAGCAGGTACTAATGTCGGTCTTTCACACAAACCGAGTGGCATAATGCTAAATTTTGCAAAGCAGGGGATGCCTGTATTCTAACCTCTTGTTAAAACAAATCCTAGCACAAACTATATTCCCCAAATGTAATTAAATGATGAAAACTATTAGAATTGAAAAATGAGCAATAGAATTTCAGAGCAGGAACCCCTGAGACTTGTGAAGGACTGCAAGGAGGGAGATACCTGGCGACAGATTCTTTTTTTTTTTTTTTTAAAGATTTATTTATACTTACAAGCTGGGGTACAGGCCAGACACGTGGGGCGGCGAGAGGATTCACCAGAGACAGAGTGGGGAGCAGAACAGGCAGATCAGAAACACACTGCTGAGGGGAGCAGCGGGCGAGGCAGGAGAGGTCTGCCGCACCATGTGGGATTCTCCCCGGCTGGGCGTCGAACTCGCATCGCTGCTGCCGACAGCTCCAGAGCACAGCGCTCAACCGCTGCGCCACCAGGGAGGCCCCTGGGGACAGATTCTTGACCCTTGAACTGCAGGGGGGGAGGTGTGTTGCAGGTAGGCTCTGAAGGTGCACTTGGTGGCAGGTGTGTCCCGAGCTAGTGGGTGGATGACTTGTGTGTGCACGGGCGCAGTCTGTAAGGAGGGCAGGACGTGCCTTGTGTTCTTTTCCTTCCATGCTTCATCATCTGGTCAGAACTTGTTCCTCCTCCCGTCTCGCTCTCCCTTACATATTACAATACAATTTTAATATTTAAATAAGAGATTTGAACTCATTTTAATGAAATCTGATCTCTGCAAGACTTGAATAGAACTAACAAGGGCAGGGCCTCCCTGGGGGTGCAGGGGGTTAAGTCTCAGCACTACGAAGCTATCAGCAGCCACTGCAGCACGAGTTCGATCCCTGGCCAGGGAGCTTCCCACAGGGCGCAGCAGACCTCTCCTGTCTCCCCGCTGCTCCCCTCAGCAGTGGATTTCAGTCAATCCGCCTGTTGTGCTCCTCACTCTGTCTCTGGGGAATCCTCTCAACCCCCCACCTCTGGCCTGCACCCCAACTCTTGTACCCATAAATAAATAAATCTTTAAAAAAAAAGAACTAACGAGGGGAAAGTAAACTAACTTGACTGCTTACTATCTGGAAAACTTTTCACAGGATAAACTTTTGTAATTAGAAATGTTTTCTATTTCATTCATTTTCTTTAAAGAAGAAAGATGTAATTCCCAGATGAGGGCGTTTGGCGGTAAACTGCAGTCAGCTATAGCGTTTTTCATTGTGATTGCCTCACGACCTCTCTCAGAGGAGACAGCTTTGTGTGTTCCCTGGATTAGAGAATCCATGGCTTCTCTCCTATTGCTGGGCCCCATCCAAGGAGTTAACACTTCCAATTCTTGCTTCCCTACCCTATGTTATTACTATTTAGTAAGCAAATGGGTGTATCCTAGCTTCTCCTTTCCCGGTGGGCAGGGAAACCCGCTGCCAGACTGTGCTCTCATGTTCAGAAAGAACACTGGCAAGAAAATTGGTGAAGATGGTAAAGGGAACAGTGAGATTTGGTTGAGAAACAAACTGCCTTCAGGCTTTAAAATAAGAGGGGAGAGAGCTTTTAAGCAGATGATAAGGTTAAGAGAAGGAGGAAGAGCCAGATGGAGATGGCAGAATTGGGGTAACTCAGGAAGTGGCAGTAACAGATTGCTGGGGTGGGTTCAGAGGGAACGGGGAGACTCTGCCTTCTAGAATTTTCTGTTAGAGGAAATTCAAATGCTAAGACTTGACTTTGGAAAAGGGGGAAAAGAAAGCAGAGCAGCAGAGAGAAACTATCTCCCCTTGGCCAGCCCGAGTGAACACTTCTGTGCTCATTTCTGTGCTCACACGTTTTCCTCTGCTTTGAAAGGAGAATATTAAAGACTTGCCTTAGCTTTTAACTTTTTCCTTTTTAGTTTTTAGATATGCTGTCTTCTTTAAGTGATTTAGGTTAATTTCAAAACCAAGTCTTACGAATTATTTTTTCTTACCTTTTAAACCAGATTGCATATTAAGATATATTTTACATACATCAACTCACAAACCAAATATGGCAACCCACATTCTTGATGTATATATATCTTGATAGAGTCTTACAGTTTAGTACTTCATTGTTGACTAATTGTAGTTTTATCTCCTTAACTAGATTATCAACTCTTTATGGCTTATATCTGAATAACATGCTGGGTGTGTTAGAGAGAAGTTCAATAAATAAAGTGGTGGTCAAATCTGGTAATATGAATGAGCTTTATTAAAATATTTTCTTAAAATATTGAATACTTCTTCTTAAATAATACATGAAATATAGAATTAATTTCCTTCTCATCTAGAATAGGAATTATACCACCAGGTTTGATCCTTAGGTGTTTTTTTTTTTTTTTTTTTTACTATCTTTGGCTCTTATTGAAACAGGAACTTCCCATATTTTTTTAAAAGATTTTTTTAATTTATGCAAACAAGAGCTAGGGTATAGGCCAGGGAGTTGGTGAGAGGATTCACCAGAGACAGAGTGGGGAGAAGAACAGGTGGATCTACTGAAATCCACTGCTGAGGGAGCAGCGGAGAGGCAGGAGAGGTCTGCTGCGCCCTGTGGGAAGCTCTCTGGCCAGGCATCTAACTCGTTCCGCAGTGGCTGCGGTAGCTTCATGGTGCTGAGACTTTACCCCTTGCGCCACCATGGAGGCCCTTCCATATTTTTTTGATGACACAATATTTAAAAGACAAAATGATCCAAAGAATTTGTTCAGATTAGTTTTATGTCAAATAGTAATGTACCAAATAAGGACTATGTGTTCAAAATCTTTGCTGTATATTGTTCTTTAAAGTTTTCATACTTAGGTACATTTATGTTCTCAACTAGGAAATTAGTTGAATCACTGAAAGTTGATTTATGAATGAATTGTGCCATTTTGTTTGGAAGTTTGGAGTTACCAGGGGTTACCTTTGAATACCAACCTGGATGTTAACTGGCTTCAGTGGGAGGGGTGGAAAATCAGGAACTTGGCAGTTCTTTAAGAAGCAGAAACTAGATGTTGCTTTATAAAGCAGTTTTTTTTTGAAAGACTTGTTTATGCATACAAGTTGGGGTATAGGCCAGAGGCATGGGGCAGCGAGAGGGTTCACCAGAGACAGAGTGGGGAGCAGAACAGGCAGAGCGATGGAAACACACTGCTGAGGGGAGCAGCAGGCGAGGCAGGAGAGGTCTGCCTCGCCATGTGGGAATCGAACTCATGTCGCCGCTGTCGACAGCTCCACAGGGCAGTGCTTAACGGCTGTGCCACCAGGGAGGCCCTATAAAGCAGTTGTTAAGTGCCCACATGTATCCATGTTTTAACCCAAATTGGGTATCCAGTATGTCTGCTCCCTCAGGAAAGTTACCAAGCTGATCTTGATAAAAAGCACTGAAACTCATCCTTGGAGAGAGCTTCCAAGCTTCATCAAAGACGCTTGGATTATTTCACTGAGTATGATTCCCTCTATTGTGAATAGTGCCGCAATGAACATACGGGTGCATGTATCCTTTCGGATTAGTGTTTTTGTGTCGTTTGGGTAAATTCCCAAAAGTGGTATTGCTGGGTCATATGGG
>PVIJ01003251.1:28417-139447 GCA_004024925.1 Scalopus aquaticus
CCATACAGCTTTCCATAGTGGTTGGACCAGTTCACATTCCCACCAACAGTGTAGAAGAGTTCCTTTTTCTCCACATCCTTTCCAGCATTTGTTGTTGCCTGTATTTTTAATGTGTGCCATCCTCACAGGTGTGAGGTGGTATCTCATAGTGGTTTTGATTTGCATTTCCTTGATTATAAGTGATGTTGAGCATTTTTTCGTGTATTTGTTGGCCATTTGCTTTTCTTCTTTGGAGAAGTACCCATTTTTTTGACTGGGTTATTGGCTTTGTTTTTGTTGAGTTGTGTGAGTTCCTTGTAAATTTTTGTTATCAGTCCTTTATCAGATGTATTGTGTGCAAAAATCTTTTCCCAGTTGGTAGGGTGTCTGTTAGTTTTGGTTAATGTCTCTTTTGCTGTACAGAAGCTTTTTTTATCGAATGGTTTCACTTATAACAGGACTATAGGGAAACCAAATAGGAGAGAGACACTCAGCGGGGGTGGGGAGGGGAGGATAAGGGCACAAAAGGGAATAGAAAAGAATACAAGGGACCATGGAGATGGATCACGGGTGAATTGGTGGTGGGCTACCCAAGGGGAATACAAAATGTAAAAGACATAGATAACAACAAAAAAAAAAGCATGTAAAATGTTTTAAAAAAAACAATAACAAAGACGCTTGGAAGGAATATTTGGTCCTGCACAGTATCTATATAATTTGTTATCAACACAATGAGTTTAATTGTTACATATGTGGTCATGGAGTTTATTTTTGGTGCTGAAATGATATTTTAGCTTTTTTACTGTTGGAGGAAACATCAGTGTCTGAGATTTATCTTGTGACATCTACAGCTAAACATGACATGTATTACCAACTCTGTTACAGTTTTTTAAGGACGGTGAATAGAAAGCACCCACAGGTAAATAAATTGGGTTATCTTTTTGGTCTTCCTTGACAATGTAAGTATTGTTTTGTTGATAGCAGAGTCATTCATTTATAAGTGTAGGTAGTTTGGGATTTAAAGATCAAATTAGTTCCTGGATGAGATTATAAATGAGGCTGTCCTCATTCATGCAGCAGTGCACAGATGGAGAAATCCAGTTCCATTGTTGACCTCTGAGCAGTTGTGGTGGTCCTGGTGGAGGTCGGGGTCTCCAAGCATGTCTTTCCCTTGAACTCTGATCTGTCAATTTTCTTTTTCTATTTTTTTTTTAAAGATCAATTTATTTATGGATACAAGAGCTGGGGTGTAGGCCAGAGGTGTGGGGTGTGTGTGAGAGGATTCACCAGAGGTAGAGTGGGGAGCAGAACAGGCAGATCTACTGAAGTACACTTCTGAGGGGGACTGTGGGGAGACAGGAGAGGTCTGCTGCGCCCTGTGGGAAGCTCCCTGCCAGGGGATCGAACTTGTGCTGCAATGTCTGTGGATAGCCTCATAGTGCTGAGACTTAACCCCTTGAGCCACCAGGGAGGGCCCCAATTTTCTCTTTCTAAGGTGATCCAATCAGTCTTGACTCTGGCTGTAAACATCTTTCTTTGTTTGATATCTCCCCAAGTCTATCCTTAAGCTATTCAAAGAGAAACAAAACATTTTTTGCGGAACCTGTTGCTTTGTTTCAGATAACTAGCTCATCCTGACACATTCTCATAATCAAAAGCTTCTCTTCTGGAATCGATGCATCCATCCTGTTTGAGGAGCCCCGTGGCATGGATGTTAGTGCTAACCATTGATGTTTATACATGTGTCTTGGTTATTTCCATGGGTGTGTGTTTATGGTAAAAATCATATTAAAAGGAATTTTGCAAAGTAAAAAGCATTGATCCTAAAGAAGCTTGGAAGGAACAGTTGGTCCTGCACAGTAGTTATATAATTTGTTAGCAATACAATGAATTTAATCTTTATATCTGTGGTAATGGAGTTTATTTTTGCTCTCTGAAATATTTCAGTATTTTTGCAAGCTCAGGCTGGGAAGTTCCTCTATGATGGTGACTAATTAACATGCTTCCGATGGGATGATGACTGCAGCCCTGGCTGGCCTTATTCTGCATTGCTTGTGGCTGCCTTTGAGTGAATTAACTAATAATTCCTAGTAATCAAGATGTGATCTCACACAGGAATGAACTTGTGTTGCTTTTCCCTTTAAATATTTCCATAGGAAAGGAACAAGATTTTGAGGCTACCATTTCTTGGTACTTTAACACAAGAGAAAAGCAAAGAGGAACTACGTGTAGGATTAAAGTGAGAATTTTTACTTTTGCTGATGAACCCAGCTCTCTGCTTTTTCTTTCTCTGCTTAACAAAAATGAGGAAAACTGTGATCCTCAAAATGACCCCCCAGTGGAACAATGAGCCCCTCCCTGGTCCTCACATCTAGCGCTAGCTCCCACGCTAGCTCCTGCGGGGCTGTGTGTGTCTGCGGGGGCAGACTCTGCGGGAGCGAGTGGAGGTGGCTTGCGGGGCTTCTTGGTATTACCCACCACTCTGATATCTCCAGAAGCAGGCGTGGTGTGGAGAGAGACTTATGGAATGAAATCTATTTTCCTCCTCGGCAAATACCTAAATGAAATCAGAACCAGAAAAAAGAGAATAGCAATTAGCATGTTAGTTGTTTTGTATCTGGAAAAATGATCATGCTTTGGTGTATTAGGATGCCCATATGTAAAGAACAATAGCTGGACATCCCTGGTGGCACACAGTGTTAAGTCTCAGCACTGTGAAGCTATCAGCAGCCACTGCAGCACGAGTTCGATCCCTGGCCAGGGAGCTTCCCACATGGCGCAGCAGACCTCTCCTGTCTCCCCGCTGCTCCCCTCAGCAGTGTACTTCAGTCAGTCTGCCTGTTCTGCTCCCCACTCTGTCTCTGGTGAATCCTACCACCCTCACACCTCTGGCCTACACCCCAGCTCTTGTATGCATAAATAAATAAATCTTTATATGTCTTAAAAAAAAGAACAATAGCAACTAAGAGATAACTCGGTGGTAAAGATCCTCCCTTTCACCAAGCAGGAATTATCACATGAATAAGGGCCCTCTTTATCTCTCTGATTAATACTGGCCATATGTTTCCTTGACCTTGGATTTCTGAAAGTACATGTAATTAAGGCATAGTTTCATCCCTAAGCTGTTGGTTATCCTTTATAGCTGCAAACAAGATTCTAATTAAAGATGTGTTATTTTTCTCTGTAGCATATGATATAAGGGAAATTTTGGTCCTAAGGAAGAAGCGGCTGGCATAACTACACCAGGTAACAGGATCTTGTAAAGGTCAACAGAAAAAATTATAACCATGCCTGGCACCAACCAAAGGCAGGATGCTAGAAGGCCTATCAGGAGCGCCATGGTGTGCATCTAAAATGTGCTTTCCACACCTCCACTCAGAGCTTTGTGTTTGGGGTTGGAAGAAGAATTTTATAAAACATTACAACTTTATACACAAAGAACAAATACCTTGCTTCTGAGGGCGCCATGTGTACAAGATCTGGGCATCAAGGGAAAAGATTCCTGTGGGAAAAGCAATGCTGTCCAAGTGCCACAGCACTGCCTGGCCAAGTACCAACCTTGCTGTGATGATTCCGATAATAGAATTTTTTTGCATGCCATGTTGGAAGAGTGTTAAACATTAGTGCTGGGGGCAGTGGCTGAGGCCACCCATTGAGCTCAAGCATTTTGTTTAGAGTTCCTCATCACCTCCTTGGCATTCGCTGGGTAAATGAAGCCAGTGTGGCTGGTGGCTTATCACAGTCACACAACAAACTGATTTGTGTGATTCAGGACCAGGGGCATGGCCTCCCAAAGCCAGGATGAGGTGAAATTGACACCAGAAGAAAGAGAGAAATAATATTTCAATAGGAAAAGCAAAGAATTAGAACTTTAGCTGAATTTATTGAGTCATCTGGTCTCCTAAAAGTACTTTTTTTTTCCTGGCTTCCTCCATAGCTGTTTGAATTATTATGATCCTTCCCTTGATTCAAGCTTGGTAAAATGGAATCACATTGACATTGTGTTGACTTTCTTCCATTAGCAGTTGTCAAGTTCTCTCTCTCTCTGTTCCTTCCCATTCCTTCTTCACTAAGATTGCTACAGAGGAGTGGTGTTGGGTAGAAACATGTTGGCTTGGACAGGAGGACTTACCTCTTTGTTTTTAGCTTGTTTATATGTGTTGGGTGCCTTGGTGAGAACTATGGAAGCATGCCTTCCAGCCCCCTATCAACCCTTTATTTCCTGTGCCCAAAATGCCAACTTCATTCTTTTTGTACTTCAATCCTTCCAGCATGCGATGAATACAATCTTCCTAAACAACACTTTGATCAATTATTCTCAATGACTCCCTGCGGCCCCCAGGGCTACCTGAGGTTGATGCATTTCAGGCCCCTGATGCCTTTCAGAGCTCAATCCTCTTGTTTCCTCACAACTGAAACATGAGAGACACACTTGAAATCCAATCTCCATGCTTCGCCTGTGGAATTTTTCTCATGCCATGCTCTTCCTTTTCCTGTTTGATTTTACCCTTCCTCAGTGCTGGGCTTGGCTATCCTTCCCAGCAAGTTTTCTCTGATCATTCAATCTCATAAAATTGTATTTCATCTGAACTAAGCTACCTTCATATAAAGACACACCACTGTGTCATTCACCACCCAGATAGAAATACAGTCATTGTTTTATCCAGGGCTCGTTGCTTTCTTCAAATTTTATTTCAACTGAAAAGCTCTCTGAGACTGGTTTAAACGTAGACTGAAAAAATTATATGTCACCCTGATGTAGCCAACAAATGCAATGAATTAGTTAAGAAATATCTAGAATTTCTTCACATCCAGGGTCTGTCTCTTTGGGAATTTTCTTTCTACCCACTGTCACCCATTCTGTATGTTATAGGGGTGTGGTGTTTTCTTAATCTTTCCAGAAGGTGTCAGTGGAAGATTTTCAGAAAACAGTCAGGACACACATTGCTTCCTCAGTGGTGTGTTAACTTTAATTTCAAGATGCTGCAGTGACTGCAGGGGGACAGCCTAACCCGCAGACTCTGTCGATGACAACTGTGTTGTGATTGTTGTAGACACACAGCAGTTATAAGGGGACACTAAGTATCAGTGTACCCGAATTCAATAAGGACAAAAGCAAAACAAACAAACAAACAAACAAACAAATGAATGTGCAACTTAGCATGGATGAAATAATCCCACTGAACTGGTTTGCCTTTTTTTTTAAAGATTTATTTATTTTTGCATACAAGAACTGGGGTGTAGGCCAGAGGTGTTGGGGGGGGGGTGAGAGGATTCACCAGAGACAGAGTGGGGAGCAGAACAGGCGGATCTACTGAAACACACCACTGAGGGGAGCAGGGGGTGAGACAGGAGAGGTCTGCTGCGCCCTGTGGGACTCTCCCTGGCCTGGTATCAAACTCCTGCTGCAGTAGCTCTGGATAGCTTCATGGTGCTGTGCTTAACCCGTTGTGCCACCAGGGAGGCCCTGGTTTGCCATTTTTATATGCAGTCCCTGTATCATTGTTTGCAAGGCTGTTCAGCTGATGAAGCCCACTGATTCTGCCGGGCTCAGTGAGATGTACGGAGGTGCCAATCTAGGAAAGCTGGTCGTTGTTGCAACTTGGATCCACTCTGTTTCTTGGAACATACTCAGAAATCCTAAGCAAAATGTCTAGGCTGGAATTTGAGCATTTGATAAATTCCTTGAGGAGTCATTGTCTTGTTATTGTCACTAACTGTAGTCATAGCTTTTTTTAAAATGAAAAAGGGGATTATCTTTCCTTTTTTTAGGCATCTGGCCTTGACTTTGCCAAAGGGGGTTGACATTCAGCCACTGAGGTGGGAGGACTTTGTAGCTTATGTGGAAGCTCAGGGGGCCTCATGCCCACCTTGCACAGAGTGAGCGCCTCCAGCCATCTGGGGTGCTCTTCCCAGAAGGTAGAATGAAATGATGATGGTGCCCAAGAGGCCAGGCGGGAAGCAACGATTTAGCTGTAACTGGTGAAAGATAGTAGGTTATAGAATAAATTGCAGCCACTGGCCGGAGATCACACGTACACAGGGAATTTGGGGGGCTGATGCTGAGATCCTGAGCAAGGAGATGTGAAAATACTGCATTTGCTGGTGACTTTTCAGCCTCCCCCAGAGGGAGGGTTGCCTCGTCTAGACACATCTTCATCATTCATAATTAGAAAGGAAAACAGGGCCTCCCTGGTGGCACAAGGGGTTAAGTCTCAGCACTATGAAGCCATCAGCAGCCACTGCAGCACGAGTTCGATCCCCAGCCAGGGAGCTTCCCACAGGGCACAGCAGACCTCTCCTGTCTCGCCCTCTGCTCCCCTCAGCAGTGGATTTCAGTAGATTTGCCTGTTCTGCTCCCCACTCTGTCTCTGGTAAATTCTCTCACTACCCCATACCTCCGGCCTGCACCCCAGCTCTTGTGTGCATAAATAAATAAAAACAAATCTTTGAAAAAAAAAAAGAACAGAAAACAGCTCTTCCCAGAACCCAGAGGTTGATTTAAAAAATGTCCCCAAGGGCCTCCCTGGTGGCGCAGCGGTTAAGCGCTGCGCTGTGGAGCTGTCGGCAGCAGCCATGTGAGTTCGACGCCCAGCCGGGGAGAATCCCACATGGGGCGGCAGACCTCTCCTGCCTCGCCCGCTGCTCCCCTTAGCAGTGTACTTCTGATCTGCACCCCAGCTGTATGTATAAATAAATAAATCTTTAAAAAAGAAAGTCCCCCAAATAAACTCTAACTCACTGTGCATTCGTTTTTTGCTTACCAAACATGATTCAGGTGTAAACATTGCCTCTTTAGTAGGTCTACCTCTGTTGGCCTTTGACCACGTGATTCTCCCAGTTCAGATACCAATTTTGCATCCAGATTAGCAGGAGGTGCTTTAAAACCAAATTAGCATCTTGACTTTCAAGTAAGCCTCTCTGGAGGTTGATTAATAAAATATTAGCAGCGTGAGTTCCCTGTTTCCTGATTATCTGTAGATGTTCTGATTGGATTTGAGTTCCTGAAAACTGAACTCCGAGGACCAAATCCGGTATTCAACATGCCCGACCTTAAGTGTTCTGCCTATTATTATCTTGATGAGAGAAAACCACATACTAGATCTCAAAGCATATTGGCGGTGATTTCCCATCTTGTCTTCGCAGTAAGGATGATCAAGATGTTTAGTCCCATAGAATAAATTACTTTGGTTTATTTGTATGTGCAACTGTGTGAGCACAAGTAATTTATGGGCATCATTTGCTATTTGCATATGAAATAGGCTTCTTGTTCTTTATGGGGAGAAAATGACTCCTTTGGGTCACAATTAGCCTATCTGATAATTAGTCACAATTAGTCACGATGCTGGCAGTTAATCGCACACACAAAGTTGTTTAGACAAAGTGAAACGGAATATCTTGACTTGAGGAATTCGATCAGAGCTGTGCCTTCTCTGCTTTCTATTTGGATATGGTTTCAAGTTTCTCACAATTCAAAGAAAGAAATTATTCAAAGAAATGATTCGAATATCTCTATGGACTCCAAGCTTATTGTGCAACAGCGTATAGAATTCAACAAATGTCAGGAAAAGATGCGTTGCCAGCCAGCAGGTCAAATGCATTGATTGGTTGATAAGCCTGGGCAAGGGCATGGGTAAGCCGGGTAGCATATAAACAGTATCCCCCTAACAACCCACAGCTTGGGCGGAGGAGAGGCCTACGGGAAGAGACTCTCCAAGGAGAGCTCGAATGTATTGGTGCACTTTTAATTTTTACTCTGTGAGTTTGGTGAATAATACATGCAAATTAGAGCTGTAAAAGGGAAGCCCCACCCTCGAGGGGACTTTTCATTGGAAAGCCTGTGGGTGATGAGGAGGCTTCCGAGGAGTTAGAAGATCATTCTGGAAGAGTCTAGAAGCTGAACAGATTGCTGTGATGTTTAGGATCGGTAGGAGACAGCTCTGGAAGCAGAGTGTCACCCGCGTTTTAACGGTAAGGAGCTGTTTCTGCAACTTTGCAAGTGTGAACTGGGTGGTCCCCTCTCACACCTGTTTGGAAAAATACCTTTAAAAAGTTCAAGTTTATCCCTGGTTGGAGGTGTGAGAAGCATGTTTGTTGATTAATTTTTGGAAATGCGTATGGTTGCCTGTTGGTGTTTCAAGTTAAAAAAAAGATTTGCAATCTTAGGCTTTTCTCTACTTTGTCTCCTAAACTATAACTCCTAGTGCAAATACCTGCTGTGTTCTTTGGGAGGACGCTGCCTGCGGGGGGAAAACATTCTCGGTGCTTTGGGTCCCTGGCACCCTTTCAGGCCTGCAAGATTTTGGTGGTCTTGACTGAGTAGGGCAGATTCTTGGTTGCTTGTATTGGTTGCTGTATCCCAGGCTCTCTGGAATCACCCCCTCTTCTAGCAGCTTGGAAATGATGCCAGAGATGGCGAGACACAAGGAGGTGCCTTGGTTTTTCTTTGTCTTTGTATTGAGGTAACTCTGGTTTCCAATACTGCTAGGTCGCAGGAGTCCTGCTGTGCCCTCTCCCAGGCTGGGTGGGCTCACTGTTGATTCTCGCACATGGGAAGAGGATTTTGGGGCCCTTGGTAGATTTTCACAGGCCTTGATGCTGAATCTGGAAATAGACGAGCCGGCAGGGAGACGGCAACTGAGCCCCCCAGCCTGAGTGACGCCACTGCTGTGAACCCCAGAGCTGAGGGGCCCCTTCCAGCATCTGCTCCCGGGCACAGGTGTTCAGTATTTGCATAGTTTATGGCCTGTGTGGGCACCCCCCCACCCCCAGGAGCAAGACCACAGGCCACGGAGGATGTGTGGGAAGGCAGAAAATAAGCCTGACCTGACTCCATTTTCCCTACAAGTACACGGTCTCTCTGCGGCCGCTGCGTAATCACACCCTGCCCCTGCCCCTGCCCCCGAAATGCACAGTCAGTCGCCGTCCACCACCCACCTTGCCTCACCCCCTCCCCAACTCCCCCTCTAGTAGCCACTGTACTGCTGTCAGAGTCTAAGAATTTTTGTTTCGGTTTTGTTTGTTCCGTTCATTTCCCCCCTTTTCTTCCTATTCCACAAATGAGTGACTCATCCCGAATCTGTCTTTCTCCCCTTATTCCACACAGCATCGTCCCTTCAACTTTCAGCCGTTTTGTCCCAAATGACAAGAGGTCATCTTTTTTGCAATGGCTGGGCAGTGTCCCAGCATGTGTGTGTGTGTGTGTGTGTGTGGCCTGCATCTTCCTGACCCACTCATCTGTCATTGCACACCTGCTTGTCCCTATAACTTATCCTATTATAAGGAGTGCTGCAGTGAGCAGAGGCGTGCACACGTCCCTTCCAATGACTGTTTTTGCACCCTTTGGGCTGACTGGGTCCTCTGGTAGGTCTATTTTTAAAGTTTAGGAAAACGTCCGTACTGTTCTCCTTAGTGCTACACCAATTCCCTTTCCCACCAACAATGCACCAGGGCCCTGAATCGCCGCAGCAAGGATGCACTTCTGGAAGTCACATTGAAGAGCGAGCTGCCCAGCACTGGGCACAGCAGGGCAAGCTTTTTATTAAGCACGTGCATAGAAAGGGGCTTGGCGCCTCTCCCGCTGCTGCCTGTGAGTGTCAGAAGAAAAGGGGGGCTCTGGGGACTCCTTTCCCAAGGTTAACCGGAGCTTCCTCAGGCTTGCTCCCCATATCTTAAAATTAGAATTTTTTTTTATTTTAAAATTTTTTATTTATATCTTTTACATTATAGTGTATCCCCCGTATATTTCCCACCACTGATTCACCCGTGAACTGTCACCATAGTCCCTTGTGCTCTTTTTCCCCCGTTTTGAACCCTTATCATTCCCCTCCCTCTCTGAATGTCTCTCATTTCTGGTTGCCTCTAGTTTTTGTTTTTGTTTTCTTGTTGTTGTCGTTCCTCCTGATCCTGTATTTGGTTGCCCTACATTCCTCTTGTAAGTGAAACCATTTGATATTTTTCTCTTTCCTTCTGGCTTATTTGACCCCCACATCTTTATTCTCAGTGGCCCCAAAGAGTCCACCCAGCCTGACTGTCGGTTTTTTTCCCACAGACCTTTGCTTAGCATTAGCAGCACTACGGTGTCTTGGAATTTTCCAAGCGTGCTGTTACCTGCCTCTCTCACCTCCCAAGTCCTGTGGATCTGATGCAGCCTTCCCAAAGTTGGCTTCTTCCGGCCAAGTTTCCGGGCATGTCTGCTGACAAACCCGGACTCTCTTCCAGAGCAAAGTCAGGTGCCACCCCTTCTGAGGCGCCTTCCTGCTGCTTTGAGGAGGAGGAGGCGAGTGCCCCTTCCCCCAGCCCCCTCAGAGCTTTGCTTCCGTGTCTGCTAGAGCCCTTGCCACACAGCTGGTGTCCACATGTCTCTTTCCCCACTCGGTTGTGGGCAGATGTTCTTTCTATTTTTAAGTAGCCCTCTCTTGGGCCTCCCTGGTGGCTCGGGGGTTAGAGTCTCAGCACTAGCAAACTATTACCAGCCCCTGCAGCTCAAGTTCGATCCCTGGCCAAGGAGCTGACCCACAGGGTGCAACAGACCCCTCCTGTCTCCCCGCTGTGCCCCTCAGCAGTGTAGTTCAGTAGATCTGCCTGTTCTGCTCCCCACTCTGTCTCTGATGAATCCTCTCACCTCCCCCCACACTATCCCCCCAGGTCTTGTATGCATTAATAAATAAAATAAATCTTTAAATTGCCTTCTCTTAACACAGAGCCTGGTATATAATATACCTTAATTTGTGCTTGTGCAATAAATTGAATGAATCGAGCTTTATCACATCCTGAAGTTCACTACCAAATCTAAAACATTAAATCAGTGATAAAATCTTGGGTGTAATTAGTGACCTAGTTTGTTTGAAATTAGTTACTTTTTTGGAAGTAAGTCAATTTTTTTTGAGGTTTTATATATATAGAATAATGGCTATGTTCACCCCACTGAAATATATTAACATAATTGCCTTAATAATGTTGCAGTATATTTTGTACATAATTCCATGTTCTCTATTTAGTGCACTGATATGACAATTTATTATATTGTAACTTTGTGTCCTAAACTAGGCAAAGATTCTAAAGCTACTTAACAAAAAACTACATCTATATTTATTTATGCTGGAACTTGATCTGGAACTATTACTGTAATAATGCTATGTTATAACTAGATTTCTGTACTATAGTAATTGCTTTTATCCAGATTATACATGCACTAAAAACCAATTTACCATTAACTCTATGGGCTTAGAAAAATTAAGCATATACACTTTCTCTTGTATAATAAACACAAATGCGTTTCAGTGACAAAACCTGAGATAGTTCTATTTCCACATAATGAGAAATATTCACTTACTATTTGCAAGACATGATGTCTGTGTCAGGGAGGAAATATCTCCTGCCTCTCTGGGTTCTTCTTAGGTTGGTAGAACAATCAAATTAACATCAGACAGATTAGTAGCAGCAAAGAACCCCTTTAATTAGGTAGTATGGGAAACCACATAAATGTGAATTCCAAAGCCAACAGAGCAAAATGAGGGTATATAACCTCAGCTAAAGAATGGGGAAACTGAGGTTTTAGGGACAAAGGAAGAAATTCACATGGATAAGGAGAGGGTGACTCGCATAACAAAGTCCAGTTGATCTTTAATTAGATGTTTGTAGTATCATAAAGGTAGATTTTTCTAATGGAAAGTTTATTTCTGGGTAATAACCCCAGTTTCACTCTTCTGGGTAGTTAAGGGAGTTGTGGAAGTTTCTTTGTGTGTGCAGAGCATTGACTGAGCTCAGCTTGAAATAATCCACATGCCAAAGTGACACATCTCAGGGAGGCCAGCCCTGACCATCTTGGGGAGGCCTGTCCTGGACATTTAGGGGGGCCTTAATCTTCATCTGCTTTCTTTCTGATTTTCTCTTAGATGAAGAGAGCTTAGTGTCAAGTTGCATGTGTATGAGGGACATGCATTTCTGACTTTTGTATTCTGTTTTTCTTTCCTCCCTTAAAATTAAACGGAACCGAATAAGTTTGTTAGTTGACTTTTGGAAAAAAAAAAAGATTTCTGATGGCTTCTTGACTTAGATTCACCTAATTGCAAAGTTGGTTATAAAAATGAGACAAGCTCTCTCCCTGCTCCAGGGAAAAGCATTGTTCATGTTTTAGGACGTATGCATTTGTGCTGGAAAATGCTGTCACTCATCGGATTTCAGATTGCTAGGTTTCTCCAAACAGTGATTCTCGTGTGTGGAGAATGTGGGGGAAGGAGAGGGGAGGCTTCTCAGGGGAGGCACAACTCCTTCCCCTGCTGAGCTGTGGGGAGGCAGCCATTGTTCCCAGGGGTGTGCTTACTGGGAGCCAAGACCAAAAAGCGACTTTGCTCTCAGGTATCCTGAAAGCTGAAGGGATAATTGGTTTTATTTTTCTCTGGCAAAAGAGCCAAACTGGTTTTGATACTCTCCCTTCATCAGGCCCAGGTGTGTTTGACCAAATCCACACAATTCATATCTACAGGTCAAACGTTTCCTTGGAGCTTTGTCATTGGGAGGTGAGTGACTCTAGGATTTAGCTGGGGAGAGGGGAGGGGGCAGGTACTCCTTGTTCAGGCCCAGCTGAGTACTCTTGAATCCGAACAGGTCAATGACTAAGAGCCCACATCATAACAAGGAGGTAGCTAGGAGTGAGTGACTCTACATGCAAAATCTATCTAGTCCACGAATCTGTTGTATGTGGGGTCGGTCTCTCCAAAAGGGTTTTCTCAATAGGCCTAGTGTGGAGCTCTTGTCACCTGGGAATGAGAACTAGAGGTCTGTTACGGCCCTGTCAGCCTTGGGAGGCCTAGCCATGACTGAAAGAAAGCAGATAGTTTTGGTTGAGAGCAGTGAGGGCTCTTAAGGCTTCCAGAAGCTTCTGTTCCTGCCTGAGTCCTTCCCCTCCCTCTAATGGGGCATCATGTCCTAAGCTCCTGCCCTCTTCCCCACTGGAGAAGCAATCACTGCTCCCCCTTGTATGACTTGGAAGAATGGAGTTTTGGGGTTCTCATCCAGCTCTAGATTGATCAGTAAACACGTCTATCTAAGCATCTCCTCTTTACTGTCAGAGTAAGGAGGAGGTCATCTCCTTTTTGTCTACCGTGTGATGTCTCCCCTCTCTGTCTTTCCTGCCCTAGATCCCAACATGCAGGATAAATATCCCCAGTTTGCTGCTTCCTCTTAAGAATTCACAGCCATGTAAATTCTGCCTATGTCTGTCATTGCACTGGTTAATTTTCCTTCTCGAATCCCTCTGATGCTGCTTTGATTACTCATCCAGCCCCAAGGGAACCCAGAGGTGATTTCTTTTGTTCCTCACACCTAGTTCGTGCCAGGTACTGTGCTCCTCACGTGGCAGGGAAGAATAAGTGTGAACCTCAAGAAGTTTAGGGCTCAAGCTGGTTCTTCCTATCTTTTTTTTTTTTTTTTGTACAATGCTAGCAAGAGAGAGAGAAAAAAGAGCTCTATAGTTGAAAGGATCGATTCCAAATTTATGCTCTTGGACTTTCTCTATTAAGTTCCTACCTCAAGTGAAAGCCTGAGAGCCCTGCTCAATCATGATCAGTTCATAAAGTGATTTCCTTTCGAGCAGGGTTCTCAGGCTGGGCTGTGTGTCAGAATCCTCAGGGGAGCTTTTAAGAAATGCCACTGCCAGTCCCCACCACAGGACAAATTAACTCAGAGGTGCTTGGGGTGGGGGGCCAGGCACCAGGATTTTAAAATGCCCCTGCGGTTCTAGCTTGCAGCTGGCTCGAGCACTCTGGCTTATTGTGATAAATAAGAGCAGTTTGGGAATTGCGCCCCTGTGCCATCTGTAATCTGAATGGTGACACCTTATATATTTTTGGCACGTGGGTGAAAGCCTCTTGAATTATATGGGCCCTGCAGCCAGAGGGGCCTCTGGGAATTGTACACGGGTGGTTTGCTGACTTTCGAGCCAGCTCTGTGGGCCGCAGCAGGTGGCCTTGGCTGCCGGGTAAAGAGCCTTTTATCCGGGGCAGGTCTCCGCGTCGGGTGTGCAGGACAGAGGCTAAGTGAGGGTGGGTGATGGAAAGCTGGGAGTAGAGGGGCCGTCGTGATGGCTTTAGGTCCAGCTTGGGGAGCCCTTCACATGCTGTCCAAGGCACCAGGGGCTCACTCATTGGCTCTGCAGACTGACAGATGAAGGAGCTACTGAGCGGGGCACGTTTAAGGGCCCTGGAAACTCCAGGGACAATAGATGAGATTTCAGAGCTTATTCTTGGGGCACTAGGAAACTGACAGACCTTCCCCGGTGAAGTGCCGTCTCCTGTGGCAAAGGGGAGGACAGCTCTTGTTAGATGAAGGAGACTTCACAGCAGCGCCTGCTGTGAGTGGATTAGCCAGCCTGGAGTCTTTCCCTTCAGGAAACCACTTTGCTGAAGTGCTCTTGATGGGGAGGGAGCTGTGCTTCTTCTCGCTGTGGCCCTTTCCCTGCAGACAGGAAGTACAAGGGTTGTCAGAACAGGCAAGAGGTGGCAAGTACACTTAGGAGTGGGATTTGCTAGCAGTGGTCCTCCCCACCAATTAAAGAGCAGGTCGGGAGGGTCCAGGAAGCCCCACAGAGGAAACGGGCCCTGAGGTTACAACGAAAGTGCTGGCAGAAGAGGGAGGCTTGTCTTTCGGAGATGTGGAAATTGGGTTAACTTTGTAGTGAGGGCTCTCCAGGGAGAGGAGCAGGGGAGCTGCTCCCTCAGTTTCTGTAATGCAGCACGTTTAAATGGAGAGGAGGCCAAGTGAGTTCGTCATGTTGGCTGGAAATTGGGCGAGTGCTGTGATCCGTACTAATTGTGGAATTTTCCGCAGTCTGGTTGCTGGAGTCAACAGCGTGGGGCCTCGGAGCTTATTGACAGGATCCTGAGCCTGCAATCAGAGATGCGCATGCAGCTCGAATAATTTTTCTAGCTGATAATTACTCGAGAGTGACTTGTGAAATGATTAGGTTGGTCAATTAATCCACTGATTAAATATCAATTGAGGCTCCATGATGCACCAGGCACTGTTCTGGACCCTGGGGATAATGTACAAATTAAAGTAGAAAACAGCCTTCCAGTGGAGCAGATGACTCTGTAGGAATGGCGGGATTGAGTCGCTACAGGTTCCCTTTTACTGTGCAGGATCTAGGGTGGGCCGGGTGTGTGGTAGTGAGGGGAGCTAAACCAGTCTGGGGCGCTGGAAGTCCTCCTTAAAAAAAAAGAAAAGAGATATGTATTTTACCCCCCTAAAGAAACTTCTAGACCTTCTGGATCCACCCTCTATCCACTTCTGGCTGCCAGTCACGCCAGTAGGTGGGCTTTTGGGACTGGGATTCCTAAGGGTGGGGGAAGTTAAGCACTTCTACAATGAAAAAATTATTACTGAAAGTTTATTTCACCTAAATTTTGATATCAAGGGTCAAAGGCCATTTTAATTCAAGTGCTGGCTAATTTAGTGTTTTCTGATGCCTGCTCAATTCATTTTCACAAACACTTTTCAAGTGGGGACTTTCATCTCTATTTTGCAGAAAAGGGTAAGGTCCCTCCTTTAGTGGAGGGTTATCAGTCTGGAGTCACAATGAAATATGTGTGATGCATCCATCGTTTGTGCACACAGGTCTTAGACTTGAGTGAGGGTTCTGCACAGGTCAAGGCAAAGGTCACTCTATGAAAGAAATTGGATGGGTGGCTTTGTCATGAGAAGGAGTCACAGAGCTTTGTTATAAAAGCACAAGGCATTGGGTCTTTGTTGGGATTTGCATTTTAAAATCCCACTTCTGTCTGTATTAACTTTCGAACCAGAAAAGTGACGCATGTGTCAGACTAGGAATGGAGCTTAGCTGTCCCTGGTCCAGGACACTGACTTTGGAGAGGCTGAGCTCTGGAGGAGTTAAGTGACAGTGTCAAGGTCTTGAAGTGACTCTGAACCCTGCGCCTCCTTATCTGCCTGAGATTGTCTTGCCTTGAGAGCAGCCTGATTTCTTCTGAGGCTACACCCTGGTCAGTCTCCCATTCCTTGTCAACGGGAGGTGCAAATGTTTGAATACTTGGTTAGGTTTCCTTGGACATTGCACAGGTTTCCATCACCCACCCAACTCCCACTAGTGGGTACTTGTTCACGAAATGCAAATATGACTCTTAAAAAAATGGCTCCCCATCTTTTGCCTCTCGCCTTCTTCACCCCACTCTGCTGTCACTCTCACTCTCCAGCTAGGCCACGCCAAGGCCCGCAGGACCAGCCACATCTAGACCTCTGGTCAGCTGGCCTCTTGTTTCTGGCGTTCCCTAGCAGCAGAAAGCTGCAGGTTTAAGCTGATGCCCTCACAATGAACTGACTGATCACTAAATATTTGCTTCACATTGTTGACTCTTTGTGGTAGTAAAATAGAAGTCCCTCATCACAGCAGGATCCCTCCACAGAAGCCATGAAAGTTGAGATTGATAAACATTATGGTTGTTCATCTGCATGGCCCTGGGGTTTCCTTCATATTCTTTGTCTTCAGAAGAAAGAACAATGAGGTTAAGTGCTTAATGTGCTTTTTTATGGTAGCTTTGAAAATACCTACTTTAAATACACGTTGACTTAGCATAACCACCTGGAAATATATAATTTTGTGAATGAATGGTAAATCAATAAAATTTGATTAAAAACACTCCATCAATAAATAGATGAAATTACAAAAAACACATTAATATTTGTCTACATGACATATATTTGGAAGTTCTTTCCTCTATTATTTAAGTAAAGTAAGATTAATTAGTGTCCTGTTTTAGGGACTAATCTCTCCTTTTCTCCACTAGAATATACATGTTTTTCCCTTTGGAATAATAAAATCGGGTCCTTGAGTAATGTATTGTCCAGAAAGATTTCTGTTTCAACTTCTCTATTCTTTGGAAGTCTTTGGTTGCTTTACATTTTTTTTTATAATATATATTTTTATTGTTATTTATGTCTTTTACATTTTGCATTCCCCTTGGGTACATTTTGACTCTTCTGGTTCTTTCCTTCTTTTCTGCCCTCCTCGCAACCCAGCACTTGCTGCTCTTGGTTTTGCTGCTCATTTGCCATCTCCCATTCTTGCCCACTGTATCCGTAAGCTGCTAAAGCCATTTAGCACAGGCTCAGAGAGGTCACTTTAAGAAAGGCATTTTATTTCTCCCTGCCAGGAAGGCAGACAGCAACAGGACATCTTCGGCTTCATGACATTTGAAAAGAGATTTAAATTTACTTGCATTTGACGTTTATAGAATGTGCACTTTGTGTCAGGACTTGAGACTCTTGTATTTCCTTTTTAGACCCCCAGCCCCAGAGTCAGACTCTTCAGGGTCAGAAAAATAAATGCCAATTGCCCAGGTCTGACAATGGCTTTTTGACCACTCTGAAACCCCCAGTTTTCCCTTCTTTACCTTTTCTTAAGTTTTTGTGTCTTAGAATATTCTTCCTTGACTCTAAATCCCCTCTATTTACTAGTATCCATTCTATTTCTTTCACATTCAAGTTTCTGGAAGAGTAGCTTATATTCCACACTTCTTTATTTCTTTTTTCCTTCATCCTTTTTTCAAATCTACATAGTTTGGTTTTTTTCTTTGTCCAACCAATGCAATTATTCTAACAAGGGTGACTCTGTTACCTTCTGCTGCATAACATACCATAGCAGAACTTGATGGCTTAAAGCAGCAGCAAATACCTATTATCTATCCAGAGTCTGTGTGTGACTGGGCTCAGCAGGTTGGTTCTTCTGTTTTATGTAGCCTTGGCCTGGTACCGTCAGCTGTAGGCTCAACTAGTTTGAAATATCCAAGGTCCCTTAATCACACACCTGAAAGTTGGTGCTGAAGTGTCAGGAGGTTGACTGGGACTAGTGACCAGAATTACTTGATTGTGGTGACTGGGTTAAAAGGTCAGTGACAGAAGTTAAATATTCTCGAGTTTTATAGTCTCACTTTGACCTATATTCTCTTGGTGAAAACTGTTCACGGGCATGGCCAAATTCAAGTGAGGGGAAATAGAGTCTACCTTTTGATAGACTAGCTTCCTGGTCATATTGTGAAGGAGCTTTGGGATGCTTCAGTCATGTTGTAAGTACAGACACTAAGAGTGCCTTTATCCACTCAACCAGTCCTTTATGGCCTCAGCACTACTGGAAACTCTCTATGGCTTACTGGTGCTGCTACCTCCTGGTTCTCTTTCTGTCTCTCTGTGTACTCAGCCTCAGCCTTTGCCATTTGCGTTTTTCCCCCTCTGTGCTCCTGGCATATTGGCATTCTTATCTTGTCATTTCCATTTATTTCTTAAAAATTAATATCCACACTCATGTTTAGACTTTGATTCATTCATTTGACAGATATTTATTGAATGACCAGTATGCACATACCACCTGCTGGTTGAAAACTGTGTTTTTTGAGGTCACTGGTAGTATTTCCCTCTATAGTGCTAGGACATATTTGGATCTTAATAACTGTTGAGTAAAAATGGGATTCAAAAAGGCCGCCTTTTAGGTAACTTACTTAATTCAAGAAATGAATTGGACGCTGAATGTCCACCAATGGCAAAATGGTTGAATAAATTATGGTACATCCATATTGTTGAATTTAATATAGGGTGGAATAGTCTATATTAAACTAGGAAGAAATCTGTTATGTACAATAATAGAAAACACATGAAAAAATTTTATAGTATTATATAGAGATGTGTGTATGTTTGTATATTTTGTATAAGCATGGCACATCTGGAAAGATGTGCTTCATACTGCTAACATTAGATACATCGCATATGCTTTATTATTATAATTAACAACCAGCAGTTAAACATTAAGTAATGGTATTCAGAAATCATTTCCAGACCAGATAGGAACCTGTAGGCAAACAATAAAGACTGGGGTAATGTAGAAGAATATTACTTAAATGGCTTAAGGAATGGTTATCAAAATGGGAATCTCCTTTTTCAGTGTGTCTGTTGAATGCTTATAGAGGCACGGAATTATGTCTAGCAATTTAGAGCAAAATACAGTAATACAGATAACAGTAGTAATTTCTGGATGGCAGATGAATTTTATTTTCTTCTTTTGGTTTCTCTGTATTGTGTGATATCAAAACAATGAGCCTATCTTATTGTCATAATAGAAATAAAGTTTCTAAAAATAGAAGGTAGGACATAAAATTGGTGCCATTAAGCTGCCTGTTATCTGCATACGCAAGATTTTAAAAATACAACAATAGTATGAATTTACTGCCAAATTAATCTATTTGAGAACAATAGTTGCCACAACACATTTTTTGTTCTTTTCTTGTAGCAAAGATTGAAGGAGGAGAAGGAAGCCAAGAGGGCACGCTTGGATGGCCGGCACGACTACTTGTTTTCGATTGTGGCCTCCTGTGTGGACCTGAACAAATCCGAAGTGGAGGATGCCATTCTTGAGGGAAATCAGGTGTGATGCATTTGAGTGCTCAATGCCTTGATTGTTGGGGGGGGGTGTCTTCTTTTTTTAAAGATTTATTATTTTTATTTATGCATACAAGCTGGGGTGCAGGCCAGAGGTGTGGGGTGGTGGTGAGAGGATTCACCAGAGGCAGACTAGGGAGCAGAACAGGCAGATCCACTGAAATCCACTGCTGAGGGGAGCAGCGGGGAGACAGGAGAGGTCTGCTGCGCCCTGTGGAAAGCTCCCTGGCTGGGGATTGAACTCGTGCTGCAGTGGCTGCTGATAACTTCATATGCTGAGACTTAACCCCTTGCACCACCAGGGAGGCCCAATTGTCGGGGTCTTCTGTGTGGTCCCATGGCAGAACCCCAAGCAGGGTCTTAAAAGAAGGGCCTTGAATGAGGACTGCTCTCCATTCTGACTCTGAGTAGTGGCAGAATGAACTTCAGGCTCTCCAACTCTTTGCTTCTCATTTGAGTTACAAACTGTGCTACTGACTATTTATAAGAGTCACTTTCATTGGTAGCAGGCAACTGACAGATGTGCAGGCACGTAGTGAACCTCATAGCAGTTTTGGTGATTATTGCAATTTAATATGAATTATCTTTAGTGTGTTCGATGGTGTTGAAAGGCTTCTTCTCTTTTTCTGATCTGAGTCAAAATGAAACCCTCATCTATATTTATGTCTGCCGTCAACAACACAACAATTTAGGGAATTAGCAAAATGGAGGGACACTCTTTTCAAGAGAATACAGTAATTTTTTTTAATGATTAATTGAGTTAGTTCTTTTGAGTGGAATCCTTACTATGGTGAGACATTTACTCTTTCATGGTTTTTGTGCTGAAAAATTATGATCCCTTCTGCATCGTTTGCATTAGACGCAGTCCCATGTGGATAAGAGAGAGGGTCATAAATGCTAATGTAAACAATTTCTGGGCCTCCCTGGTGGCACAAGGGGTTAAGTCTTAGCACTATGAAGCTATGGGCAGCCACTGAGGCTCAGGTTCCATCCCTGGCCAGGGAGCTCCCCACAGGGCGCAGCAGACCTCTCCTGCCTCCCCACTGCTCCCCTCAGCAGTGTGTTTCAGTGGATCTCTCTGTTCTGCTCCCCACTCTGTCTCTGATGAATCCTCTCACTCCTATACCTCTGGCCTACACCCCAGTTCTTGTATGCACAAATAAACAAATATTTAGAAAAAAATAAACAGTTTCTAATTCTGAGCTGTCATCACCTGCCTTTTCTTCCTCTCAGATTGAAAGAATCGAGCAGCTCTTTGCTGAGGGAGGTCTCCGTCACCTGATGTTTTACTATCAGGACGTGGAGGTGGCAGAAGCAGGTGTGTAACTTTGATACGACAAAACCCAGAAATGTGTCATGAGATTTCTGTGAGGATGGCATGAGAAGGCCACTGCAGAGCTGCCTGGGCCTCTTACCCTTCCTTCGCTGGAGGTTGTACACGTAGGGAGCTGTGAATGTGTTGGGGAGTCCGGGTGCAACAGGTTCTATTTTCACCTGGAGGAAAGGGGACAGAGAGCGGTGAGTGTGTAGCCTGCTTGTTCTAATTTTATTGGGGATGTTGGTTTCCTCTTCAGTCTGTGCTGCTAAATGGGGAATAATAAAAGAGTTTACATTTTGAGACTTCTTTATATATCAGTTCATTCTGGGCCATTATGTTCTAGAATTTCGGATGGGCATTTCTTCTTTTCTCGGCCAGCACTATTTGTTTTTAGCATGGGAATTGTTGCCAGGAAGCCTCACATGAGTTTTCCAGTTAAATATCACATTATGTTTATTTTGTACTGACTCTGATTCAAATGAGTAATGTTGAAAGACAAGTTTAGTCATTTTCACTTAAGAAAAACTTGCAAAGCTTTGTGTGGGTTCAACTAGCGTATTCCCTTCTATTTCTGTATGGATTGCTATAATTTTAAAGCTAAACGAGGGACATAAACAAATATATTATGATTGTGTTAAAACACCATATGCATCTTTTTATGACCTTTTCAAAGATCTGGAAACTAGTTATTGCTCTTGGCATGTAGTATGACTAAGGTTTTTTGTTTAGAAACTAAGGAAATTACGCATGCATACACAAAAAGACTGGCATTTCTCCTAAATTATTCATCTGATATTTTGTGATTAAAGTTCATTATATTTTCAGTGAAAAATCAAAGTAACACAGAAAATCTGGGCTCCAGCCCAGATTGCACAGCAGAAACTCACATGAAATTTTGGCTTCGCCGTGAACGCGGCCCTGGGTGAGGGGGACTTTTCTGTGTGATTCTCACATGGAATGAGAAGGCTCATGGACTGTGAACATAAATGCAAGTTTATTTTTGTAAACCTTTTCAGTGGGAGTATATATTCTTCTGATCTAGTATTAAAATCAGACAATACCATGACTTATCTGGCTAGTCTTAGATAAGAAAAGCTCCTATGGTTGCTTCAGATTACAAACACAAGTTCGATTCAGACACTAAAAATATCCAGTTGATCCAAACTAATTAACCTGAAGTTAAATCTTGAACCCTGGTTTCCCATTCCCCCCTCTCCTCTTCCTCACATCAGGGCCTCTGAAATGGGAATGATATATATTCCATTGTGTATATTGACCACATCTTCTTGATCCAGAAATCTATTTTTCGGATATTTAGGTTGCTTCCATAGTTTACCTATTATAAATAGTGCTGCAATGAACATGGGAGTGCATGTTCCCTTCAAAGTAGTGTTTTTGTGTTCTTTGGGTAGATTCCTAGGAGTGGAATTGCTAGGTCATAGGGTAAGTCCATTTTTAATCTTTTGATAACCTCCATTGGGCCTGGGCCAGTCTATGTTCCCACCAACAAAGTAGGAAGATTCTTTTTTCTCCACATTCTCGCCTAGACCAAACTCTCTTATTCTTGCTCCTCCCATTCCTAGTTTTTCCTGGAACAGTTTTGCAGTGTATCTGTGATCTAGAATCAGGTAAATCCTTTCAGGTCCCTTTAAGTCTCAGGTGAGAGATGGTCCATCTGGAGCACATGGGCCAGTCAGCATGACCATATAGCAACAAGAAAGCTTCATTCCAAGGGGCGAGCATAATAACATTTGTGAACTAAAATTCTTTTGCATTTGTAGGACAGTTTGGCTCTCCAGGAGGAGTAACTCTTATTTCTGGAAAGATTAAAAAACCTAAGGTGTTTGTGACTGAGGGAAAAGATGTTGCTCTTATGGGAGTATGTGTGTTCTTCATCAGGACGGACCCTTCCAAAGCCATCACCCCTGAGAACATCCATCGGGTAAGGGGAGAGTGATTCTTCACCCCAATCACCAACAATCACAAAATTCCATAGAAAGTATCTCTTTCCACAGAGGCAACTTTGTGTTTATTAAATATCTAAAACTACTCTCAAAGAGGGTATTTTCAAAGCTTTTAGAGCCAGCATTGGAAAGTACATTTTCTTTAAACCTATTGAGTTGGTGGTTTTAACATTCATTTTCTCTATTGGTATAATGTGTGTGTGTGTGTGTGTGTGTGTGTGTGTGTGTGTGTGTGCGCGTGCGCACGCACGCCCACACGTGTGTGTGTATTAAACAGTGAGGTCTTTTCTTTTAAAAAGATTTGTTCACACATAAATAACTTAATGGCAAATTTCATGTATTTAAAATGATTTATAAAGATGGATACATACCTCCCATTCCTAATTTCTGTGCCTCTCTATACAAGTCTTCTCTGCCCTCAGCAGGCACATTATCTGTTTGGAGCAAATAACTGGTCAACAGCTTGCATTCTATTTCGTGCTTTTTATTTGGATGATTATAGTTAAGAGAACTTTAAAGCTTATGTCTGAACCAGGGTGTCAAAATAGTAATTTACTAGACTGATAGATTGAATGCACAAATAGACAATGGTTAGACCACACATAAAAATAAAGCTTTCACCCATAACCTACAGCAACCTATCCAGGAAGCCGATACTACAATAAGCAAGCCAGGGTAGCCTGCTGCAATGGTAAACCTTAGCAGCAGGAAGCTGAATAATATTATTATTGTATCACTGGCTAAAATGACCAGATTTGATGGATGACTGCCAGCTTCCCTGATTTTTGTCCAATTTCCAACTTGGGGCCAGCCAGAGAAACTCAATATATAACCTTACCGTATCACGTAGGAGCCCCTGATTCTGGTTTGCCCTCCTGTGGCTTCCCCACACCAGCAACCTCTGATCAGGACTGAGCTCACCTCAGGCCCTGACTTCTACCAGGAAGCTTCTGCCTGCCATGCTGGTGGCCGACGCCTTCGCGCCACAGCTGCAAATGACTGGCCTAGTTTGTCTCGTTCGGCTAGTCTTCATTTATTTTCTCGAGATACTTGGTAATGAAAACATTCAGAAATGACTTGGTGGTTATGTTGCAAGAGGATGATTTTTACAATAATGGGTCTTTAAACTCTTTGCCAGGAGCTGAACTTTAATGTGTTAGATACCTCAGATGGTGGCTTGCTCAACAGCGTGAGGCGTTTGCTGTCCGACATCTTTATTCCCGCACTCAGGGCCACGAGCCACGGCTGGGGGGAGCTTGAGGGTCTTCAGGAAGCTCCCAGCCTCCGGCAGGAGTTCCTGAGCTCTCTGGAAGGCTTCGTGAGCGTCCTGGGGGGCGCCCAGGAGAGTTTGAAGGAGAAGGTAAGAAAAGTTAGTTATGCCTTCCAGAATTATCAGCGGGTGGGCGAAGACGACTTGTAAGGAATCAAGACTGCTCTTAATTCTACCATCTTGCAAATTTTTTTTAAAAAAAGACTTACATTTTTATAAATATGCATAGGAGAGCTGGGGTGTAGGCAGAGGTGCAGAAGGCAGGAGGGGGCGGCTGGTGAGAGGGCTTACCAGAGACAGAGTGGGGAGCAGAACAGGCAGATCCTCTGAAGTACACTGCTGAGGGGAGCAGCAGGGAGACAGGAGAGGTCTGCTGCGCCATGTGGGTCAGCTCCCTGGCCGGGGATCACACTCATGCTGTAATGGCTGCTGATGGCTTCATAGTGCTGAAACTTAACCCTTTGTGCCACCAGGGAGGCCCTCATCTTGCAAATCTTGAAAGAAAATTGTGGGCATCTTTATCACCCCTTCAAGATGTGGTGGTGGCTGGACTTGAACTTCTATAGTTACAGGGATGAGCTCACGAGGGCTCCATGGAACAGCTGGCTGAGTGGTTGTTTCCCTCAGTCATGCAGATATTTGACTGCAAAGAGACAGGACAAAATGTTGTGGCTGCTGTGTGTCCTTAAAGGAAAGGGTTTGGGGTGTGTATGGTGTGTGTGGTGTGTGTGGTGGGGTACTGGGTGGGCGGTGAGTGGGAGGAGATTCTGAAGAGGAGGGAGGAGGAGGGAGGAATCACTTGCCTGGACAGAATGGTCCAGTCCCGAGCTTTACCCAGTGGCCCAAGGGCCCGTAAGCATAAGTGAAAGAAGGAGGGTTTAGCTTCCAGGCCATTCGATGGAGCTACATAAGCCTGTCTTAGTACTAACTCGGGACGGAGGGTGAGGGATGTGGACCCTTGATAGAGGACAACCTAGGACAGGCGTGTGTGCAAGGCAGATGGGAGGGATCCCTAACTCCAATGCCATGGCAACACTCATCCATCTCTGGGAAAAACTGAGGCCTTGTGGGAGCTATTGGGATCCCGGAAGGGAGAGAGGCTTTAGGTTTCCTAAGGGGTGAAGGGTGGAGGAGTTGAGTAAATTTCACCTGGACAGTGGCAGGATGCTTCTGGCCAACATTTGCATTCTATTTGAAATTCCCTGCGATGCTGGTCCTGCTAAAGTGCAAGCTGAACCAAATGGACTTGCTGTTCTAGCAAATAAAGCCTTGTTTTTCTAGGGATCCCCTGCATATTGCGGTAGCGGCATTAAAAACAGTGGGAAGGATCCCGACGTGGGAAGGAGGCATCGACACTCTGCAGCCCAGAGCCCGCTCCTGTAAACCCAGGGAGATGTGGCCGGTGGGCTGCGGGGGGTGGGGGGCCAGGGTGGAGGCTGCAGGAGCAAAATCCCAGGGGAGTGAAGGCAGGTGCTGCCCAGGCGCGTTTTTGAAGACTGAGAGTGCAGCAAAGGGAAAGACGCAGACCTGGCCCAGGAGGACGGACGGGTTCCTCTGGGCCCCTCAGGGCGGGCAGGCACAGAGCCTGGCTATGAAAGGCTCCCCTTTAAGGAGTCACGTCTGAGCAGAGTCCAGCTTGGGAACCGGGAGGGGGGCTTAGAGCAAGCCAGGCTCTACTAGGAAGCCAAGTGGGGGAGCAGGAAACCTTGAGGGGCCACCCAGCTGTCCAGTTGGTGGCAGGGACGCTGCCCACCCAGGCCTCTGCTGGTGCGTGGAGCAGAGCGTGGACCCAGCATGTGGAGCTGGCAACCCCAACTTGTGCCGCCTGCATCTCCTAGCAAGACCTCTTGGGACCTGGGTGGCGTCACGAGGTGCTCCCTGGGCCAGGGTGGCGTCTGAGCAGGAGCAGTGAGCACACCCCAGCCCGTGGTTCGGAACCAGTGGGAGCTGTGTACTTGCTCTGCTGGTCATGCAAGATTGGGCCTGAGGTTCGAACTTAGAAATTCGCAGTGCCAGTGCACATTTCCAGAAGGAAAGTGTCATCGGCACTTTCAAATATTGCCGTCCGTCTTGTTGTACATGTGTTTGAAAGACACACTAGGTTTCTTTGTCAAGACAAAAGCCGAAGTGCCTTCTACTCCACTCCCTGCCTCCTCCCACCCCTGAAACCACGGCACTTGCTAACGGTGAGGTGTGCTGTGCACAAGGCTGGGGAGTGTTCCCCTCTGTTAGCTGCAGAAATGAACGTGGCGATGAGAAATCACCCCTCTCCCCTAATCAGTCTCCTTGAAGCTCTCCCACTTTCTTTGGTTTCATGAGTGGGTGAGTTGGTTTCCATGTTCCCTATGTAATTCTCAAATTCTGTAGTGTCATGGCGCGCGCTTTTCTTTTGGCCCCTGACTGGAGCTCTGAATCTTTCACCTTCAGGGAGGCCCCAGCTGCAGGGAGGCCCCAGCAGAGGAGCCCCTGAAAACCCCTCCAAGCCTAGGCCTCCACCAGAAGGGTGTGTGTGTGTGTGTGTGTGTGTGTGTGTGTGTGTGTGTGTGTGTTTCAAAAAAGCACCGTTTACTTAGTAATTTTCATTTCATTAGGTGAACCTTCAAAAATGTGATGTATTTGAACTGAAGACCTTGAAGGAGCCATTGGACTACTTGACTCTGGCTAATAATCCAGAGACTCTGGAAAAAATAGAAGGTTGCATGAAAGTATGGATCAAACAGACAGAACAGGTGATTTTCAGAAACGAAATGGCAGTTTCAGATGCCACCCTACTGAGCAAACCCATGGAAGGAGGTAGATGGTGTGGCCTTCCCCTTTGTGAGGCTGGTGAAGGGTTTAGTGAGGTTTTAATTTGTAGCCATTAGATAAGACGGGATAATAAGAATTCTAGGAGAGGAAAGTAAATGGCCTCATGTACTTACACAACTGGACCACTGCACTTTGTTAAGGTATATTTTCCTTTGGAGAGAATCTCTGTAAAGCACAGGGGTTTTTCTTATTCAGTCTATCTTCCAGAAGGGAGCTTGGGACTTAACCTTTGAAAAAATGTCTCAGAAAATTCCTCACTAGAGTTGGAAATTACATCAAAAAGTGAGCATAATTAAAGTTAACCAATTTATAGTATGGGGGTTTTCCAAGACTTTATTGCTCCAAGGTTAATAATAAGTGAATAGCCAAGGACATTTTCTAAGGTCAGGTCTTCCAAAAGTTCATTAAAACTCCCTAACTAAGTAGTTTTCAGTTAGAACAAGTCAATTAAATTTTGTTGAAGGTTTGGAGCTGAGCGCATGTTAAGTTAGCACAGGGCTTGCAAATCAGGGCATCTAAATGAATAAAAACATGTCATGACAGCGTAATTTACTTCATTTCCTTAGTTTTGCTTATTAATTTTCGAACGTCAGCCCCACTCATTTGGCTCCGGTGCCTTCACAGATCCTTGCTGAGAACAATCAGCTGCGGAAGGAAGCTGATGACCTGGGGCCCCGAGCAGAGCTGGAGCACTGGAAGAAAAGACTCTCCAAGTTTAACTACCTTTTGGACCAGTTGAAAAGTCCAGATGTGAAGGCTGTGCTGGCAGTGCTCGCCGCGGCCAAGTCGAGACTTCTGAAGGTTGCCAGCCATTTCTTTTTGCCTTCTGAGATGGGAAGGAGACATCTGGGCATGCTCATGTGACAGAGTCATGAGGAACAGAAACATGTTATTAGACCGATGTGAAAAAAACATTTACGACTGGCTCATAGAACACTTTTATGCTGTTTCATTTTGTAGAAAGAGCTTTTGAATTAGAAATTTGGTGACTGGTATGCAGGTATGCTTACAGATTATTGGCAGGCATACGTGTCTTTATGAATTAACACAACATGATTACATATACATGATGATATGTAATCATATTTAATTATACATGACATATACACACATTATTTTATTATGTATACACGTTATGCATGCATGCACAGACAACACACACACATAATGAATTCAGACCAACTAAGAGCGATAATGAAAACGCACCTTTTTAGTGCTGATATATTAGCGTTGCTATGTGATGAATTAACTTACAACAATAACCACTATTGTCTGTGGGTCAGAAATTTGGGTGCCCTGTTCCCAAGTGTCCTGACTCCAGGTCTTTCATGAGGTTGCAGTTGGGGTGTTGTTGCATCTGAAGGCTCGGCTGGGGTGGATCTGCCTCCAAGGCACTGGGACAGTGGTTACAGCATTCAGGTCCTTGCTGGCTGTTGGCTGGAGGCTCCCTTTTCCTACTGGGCCTCTTCAGAGTGCAGCTGAGAACCTGTGGGCTGGCTTCCCTTAGAGGAGCGAGTGAGAGAGAGAGCAAGGGAGCACCAACCTACGAGCCATGGGCTTTTGGTGAACTAATCCCAGAAGCGACATCCCATCACTTCTGTCACATTGCATTTGTTAGACATGACTTCCTAGGTTCCCCAAGGGGAGGGGATGGAGCGAGAACGTGATTGTGAGATTTCATTATCACTTGGGGTCATTGTAGAAGTCGCGTACCACATCTGGTGTGGGCGCCACACCCACTATTTATTAGCTATTTGTATGTGTGGATGTTTCAATCCATATAAATAACTTGAATGATAACTACTAATTTATTTCAGTAAACGTGCTTTTGATTTACCTTATATCATTGCTCAGAGAAATACAATTTTTTCATTACGATACTGTTTAGGATTATTATCAGTTGGACTTTCATGAAATGTGCTGACTGGGTTCACTTGTGCTGAATCATTTCCTTTCACTTCATTCTCTAACTTCTAAGTATCTTTCTTTTGAAGTTCCTTATAGCACAGTCCTGGCATGTGGTTAGAAGTGAATAAATAATTGCTATATTAATGGGTGAACCAAAGTGTAGAGGTTTGGGAAAAAGAGTTTAGGTTAGAATAGAGAAGGAAATGTGGGGCAAAAAGGATTTGAAGCCAGCAGAGGGGGTTGCATGGGGGTGCTGCCCTCTTGATGCTCTGCCCTAGTTCTGAGTATGTTCTAGAAGGCTGAGAAGAGATTCCTTTAAGATTTTAGAGATTTTCAATTGCTCCTTGATGTGTGCTGTCCATCACCCCCTTGCTTTCAGTCTATGTGACATGCACAGGACACACTGAAAGTCTGATGCAAGGGGCTGGGGTGACTTTTGCCAGTTGTTGGATTGGAATGTCCCTTGTTAATAATTGCATGAAAATTGCCTTCCTGTATTGTGCTTAGACGTGGCGGGAGATGGATATTCGAATCACCGATGCGGCCAATGAGGCCAAGGACAACGTCAAATATTTGTATACACTTGAAAAGTGCTGTGACCCCTTGTACAGCAGTGACCCCGTGAGTTCAAGATTTCTACTCCCTTATCTGATGACCCTTGTACATGAGCGGAATCCAGTTGGAGGTTTTTTTTTTAAAGATTTATTTTTATTTATACATACAGCTGGGGTACAGGCCAGAGACGTGGGGCGGCGAGAGGGTTCACCAGAGACAGAGTGGGGAGCAGAACAGGCAGATCAGAAATACACTGCTGAGGGGAGCAGCGGGCGAGGCAGGAGAGGTCTGCCGCGCCCTGTGGGAATCTCCCCGGCCGGGTGTCGAACTCGCGTCGCCACTGCCGACAGCTCCACAGCGCAGCGCTCAACCGCTGCGCCACCGGGGAGGCCCTGGAATTTTGATTTATCTTGTAAAGGCGACAGTCTGTTGGAAAGTTCTTAGAAGCCTTTTTATTCTCAAGAAAATGATATCTCTAAACACACACATGTAACTTCTATCTGTCTACTTATATGTATGTATATGTATCACATCTATCAAAGATGGACATGCAATGTTATATTAAAAATTTATTACATATTTCATTTTTCATTAAATATTGCAATTGATAAAAAACTGCAATTGATAAAAACCTGTGCCAATAACCACTGACTTCTAAGACAATTTTTTATTTATAAAAGTGTTATTTTTAATTTAAAAAGTAAAAGAGGATGCCTATTTTTATTTATCATACAATTTGCCATCAATGCAACTTATTTGTCATTAACAGAAAGTTAATGTTTCTTGCACTGAAACAAAATTTGGTTAATTGCAGATGACTAAATAGTATAAATAAGATTTCCCTCACATACATTATATTTATATAAAGTGTTAGTTATTATTTAAAAATTTAAATAAAAGTCTCTTAATTAAATTTTATTCTAATGAACATGGAATGATTAGACTATTAGAGTTTTGCTAAGCTTAACATTTGTTTCCCTGAAAACTTTTGTGATGTCTTCCAGATTTCCATGATTGATACTATTCCTACACTTATAAATGCAATTAAAATGATCTATAGTATCTCTCATTACTATAACACCTCTGAGAAGATCACATCTCTGTTTGTAAAGGTAAGTGCAAATGTAGTGTCCATGCCCTCTGTTTTTTTAAAAATTAGATTTATTTATTTTCTTACATCATTGTTAACTTTTGGGCAGTATTTGACTTCTCCCCTCAAGTATAGTCCCGATAATTCTATCACCATAGAACCCATGATCTATCACCAGAGTCCCTTGTGCTCTTCTCTCCCATTTTGATCCCTCTCCCTAGCCCTCCCCTCCTGTATGCCTCAGATCTATGGTCAGCTTGCAAATTTTGTCTTTTTCCTGAACTTTGTTGGGTTTCTCTATATTCCACCTATAAATGAAATCATCCGATACTTCGCTTTTTCCTTCTGACTTATTTCACTTTGCATAATCCCTTCCAGCTCCATCCATGTTGCCATAACTGGCTTGAGTTTACCTTTTTTGATGGCTAAGTAATATTCCATTGTGTGTATATGCCACATCTTCTTGATCCAGCATCTGTTCTGGGGCATTTGGGCTGTTTATGTATGCTAGATATTGTACATAGTGCTTCAGTAAACATAGGAGCATGCATTCTATTTTTGTTGCCCACATTTAGTGTTTTCATAGTGAGAAATACCACACTGACATAATCCAATATTTTTGTGTCCTTCGGTTAAAAAAAAAAGCTTAATCTTTCAATAGAGATAGAATTAAGTGTGTGTGAAAGGCTGATTCTAGCAAACCATAAAGCATTATCCCCCAAAGCAATCATTATAATAAATATTTGTTATTTATATAATAATAATGAAAATAGATTCTTTTTGGAATTTCTTTCCCCAGGTTATTTAGCATAGTTTTTATTCCTACTGAGCAAATTTTAATTAAGAAAAACTACATTCAACTGGATATCTCCTATTTCATATTTTATATGCCACGGTTCTAAATTTATTTGATGCTACAGTTGTTTACTTGGTGTTATTAGAACAGTAATCATGGCAATAAAAGCCACTTGCAACGTTCCAGTAATCTATAAAGCAATTATAGCGATTCTGCCAAAAACCATAATGATGTTCAGACCTTATGTCCTCACTCATAAGTGTTGATATGAGTGTGGTTGCCTGCCCCTCCCCCCATGGTCTCTAAGAATTAAATGACTTCTTTGGCAACAAGGCAAAGACTTGGGTGGTGAATCCCAGTGCAATCGGAGGTGTGATTCTCCCTGGGAACAGGAACAGCAGCCTTGAGAGCTCAGCGGGAGGCCCTTTCCCAACTTATTCACACCTTAAATTCCATGTGAGGGCCAAGGGGGAGATTCTCTGAGTAAAGGACTCAAAAGTCAATTTGCACTATTGACCTAGGTTTCATGCCTATGACTTGCAAGTCTTGTTTTTGAACAAAACTGAAACTACCATTTATATGATTTTTAAAAAACTTTCATTATGGACATTTTGAAGCAGACACTAAAAGAAAGAGAACTGATACTGAACCCACCAGGAATAGATCACTGTCTATATCAGCCCCTGTCAGCACAGGGCCGATTTGGGGGGACTTAAACTCCCAACCTTTGCACTGCAAATTCCACACTCCGTATCATTCCATGCTCAAAGTCTCATCATCTAATTATCTTTTTAATTTATAAAAAATACTACCAAGGCAATTCTGATGAAAGTTTGTTGCAAGTTTGGCAGGATGTATGAAAAGTTTGTGGCCACACAGGTCAGCTCTGCTCTTCTCTCCATTGGACAGATCGGGCCGTGGAATGAGTGCCAGTGCCCTCTGGTGTTTGGAACTGACTTAGGAGTTAGAGCAGACCCCTAAGGAGACCGGGGATGCTCACATCAGCCCTTAGGCAAGGATGTGACTTCTTTCGTGGTTGGTTAAGATAGTCATCCTCCTTAAACAAGGGGCCTGAGTTGCTGATGAGACTTCCAATTCTATGATTTCACAAATTATTCTGACAGTCTTTCTATGGAATCTAAACATGTGAAATAGTGGTAACTGAGGTCTAAGGAGCATGGGATTTGGGGACATGTGGGTGGAAGGCTGCAGACTTTCAGTTATGAGATGAGCCGGTGCTGGGGTATAATGTGCAGTGTGGTGATCACACACTATTGTGTGCTTGAAAGTTGCTAGGTCTTAACACTTTGTGGTCCGCTCATGTATCTGTATGTGTTTTGTTTTTTATTTATACATACAAGTTGGGGTACAGGCCAGAGGCGTGGGGCGGCGAGAGGGTTCACCAGAGACAGAGCGGGGAGCAGAACAGGCAGATCAGAAATACACTGCCGAGGGGAGCAGCGGGCGAGGCAGGAGAGGTCTGTCGTGCCATGTGGGATTCTCCCCGTCCGGGCTTCGAACTCGTGTTGCCGCTGCTGACAGCTCCACAGCACAGTGTTTAACCGCTGCTCCACTGGGGAGGCCCTGTACGTGTTTTTGTCACCAGTATCAGGTGGCCGCTCACGTATTAATACGTGTTCATCTAGTCTCCAGTTTTTCACGCCACGGTGGATTTATTTGGAACTATCAGGAGCTATTTCTTTGATCGTCCTCAGTCTAGAAGCTTTACACATTGTTTTGGTGAAAGTGTAAGGTGTTTTATGAGAGATATTACAGTTTTTTTAATATCCAGTAGTTCAGGAGTTTTGTGTGTTTTATTGAATGTTTCTACCATTCATGCGGTGGCACAGAAAATGGCCAGCCCCAAGGGCTGGTAAATTGAAAGGGCACCAGCACACAAAGTGTTAAGTCTAAGACACATGTACGTGCGCGCGCGCGCACACACACACACACACCCCAAATGGGGAGGTGAGGGTGTGTTGATTAACTTAACTGGTCATTTCACCATGTATATATATCAATATAGTAAACCATCACGTTGTGCTACTTAAAAATATATAATTTGCATTTGTCAGTTATATCTCAATAAAACTGGAACAAAAAAGGGTTAGTGCTTGATTATTGTCAGTTGTGATGGAAAAAAATTAAGCCCAAAGTTCAGCTTCATAGATTGTACGCTCTGAAAGGCAGGGAGTGAGGACCCTGTCACCCACACTATGATGGATGCCTTTTATGTACTTAAAATCATTTTATTGGAAAATTCTAGGTGACCAATCAGATGATATCTGCCTGCAAAGCTTATATCAGCAACAATGGGACTGCTTCCATCTGGAGCCAGCCGCAGGAGGTTGTTCTGGAGAAAATATCATCCGCAATTAAGCTTAAGCAGGTGATGGTCAGCTTAACCATTCACTTTTTTTTTTGAAGATTTATTTATTCATGCATACAAGAGCTGGGGTGCAGACCAGAGGTGGTGTAGGGGGTGAGAGGGCTCACCAGAGACAGAGTGGGGAGCAGAACAGGCGGATCCACTGAAATCCATTGCTGAGGGGAGCAGCGGGGAGACAGGAGAGGTCTGCTGCGCCCTGTGGGTCAGCTCCCTGGCCGGGGATTGAACTCGTGCTGCAGTGGCTGTTGTTAGCTTCATAGTGCTGAGACTTAGCCCCTTGCGCCACGAGGGAGGCCCTAACCATTCACTTAGATGGTATTTTATTATTTTGTGTGTTTTTGGACACATCTTCAATCAGTTAATCATTATTGTGATGTTGGTTGCTAAAAAAGTAATTCCTTATTTGTTAAGAAAATTCAACGTGCATAAACCGGCTCTTAAAAATTACTCGCCTATTTTACCCTTTTTGTGGGTCTGGGTCTCTTCCATCCCGACTTACACTAAGTACTGAGAGACGAGATGAGGTCATTGTCCTTAAGTTTCTGATAGACAAGCGGGAGGGTAGATGCAGGTGGCGCTAAACACAGGGGAGCAGCGGGCACCATCACACCGCGGGTCCCATCACGGATGACCAGGAGTTTGCTCCGGTGTAGGCTGGTTAAGGGTGGTGTTGCAGGCGGATGGATGAATTGATACAAAGGCTGGGGGTCGAAAGGTTTGCAATTCTACCCTAAATGTGCTGTTCACTTAAGAGAATGAGGCTGATACTCTGGCTTTGGACCCTCGCCCACACTCTGGTTTGTGATTTTAAGGAATACCAGCACTGCTTCCATAAGGTCAAACAGAAACTTAAAGAGGACCCCAGTGAAAAACAATTTGATTTTAGTGAGATGTATATTTTTGGAAAATTTGAAACTTTCCACCGACGTCTTGCCAAGATAATAGACATCTTTACAACCTTCAAGACCTACTCAGTCCTACAAGATTCTAAAATTGAAGGTTTGGAAGAGATGGTCACTAAATACCAGGTATGGTGCTTTAAAAATAGATCTGTTGCCTCTATCTATAACTAAAGTGTTTCTAGTGTATGCAAATAGCTGTACTTAGAGTGATTCAAATAATCAGTCTATAATGTAAAAAAGCTCATGGCCCTTAAACAATAAAGAAATTAAATTTATTTGAGAATATTTAATGGTGCTAAATGTCCTTTTCAGGTATGTGATTATGAGAATGACTTTCAAATAGTCTAAAATTAATCATCATTAGTAACAGCATTTTCATTAATATTGCAAGAAAAATGTTTACGTATAGCTTATTATTTCATTAATTCATGCAAGAAATATTTAATGAAGCATATACTAAACCTTGGTGCTAGGTGACCCTGGTTGAGTGGCATTCGATCGTCTCTGAATTTGAGCATTTTGTATGGACACACTTTAAAAATATAAAAGGGACTGTATTTTATTTTAGCTCTTCTAGTCCTAATTATTTTGATTTTTAACTGTTTATCTTGTACCCAATCAGAGTCACAGGACTCCAACATGGTCTTAAAGATATTTTAAAAAATAATTTACGAGTAAAATCAATTTTAAATTCTTAACGTGGCTAGAATAGTGTTTTTTTTTCTGGTTTGTAGACAGCAGTACGAAAACTTAATTTATTTTTTGTACTTGAATTTGAAAAGGTTCATGTCATTTACTGCCACATATTGGTTTTTGTACTCTAGCAGTTTAGGCCAATATAAGGAATCTTTTTCATTTCCTAAATACAGCAGATTTTGAGAGAGAAAAAGAAAAACCCTTTTTACACAGGAAGACACACTTTAGAAGAGTGCATAATCTGCAAGGTGGACACTCTGCACTTTGAAAGTGAGAGTTTTGCAAGACAGAGGGCTTAGACCATTTATTTTTTGGTCTGGAATCTCATTATTTTCTGCTCTTAATGAAACCATACCTTTGGAGCATATTTCAAGGTTTATTTTTGAAGAAGTTGAACTGTACATTTAAATGCCGATAAAGACTGCTCTAACCTGAAAAAATATTGGGGAGAAAAGTTGCTGTGAAAATCTAAAGTGAAGTATGGGTTGCATGAATGGACTGGAGGAGAGTGAGATAAAGTGTAGCTGGTACATTAAAGTGCAAGGTGAGATTTTCAGGGGTTAGCATCAAGGAGAGAAGTTCAAAATGGCAATCATGAAAATGGAACCCCAGTTCTCTGAGTGACAACCTATGCTCTGTCCACCCCCTGCCTCCTGACCTGCTCCTCCTCTCCTCATGCTCTCTAAGCAAAGGCAAATCTGGTCAGTCTGCCTCAGAACTTACAGAGCTGCCTTTCTGGAAAGTTCCACCACTAGTTGTCGCTTGGCTGTTTCCTCTTTGGCATCCAGATTTTGATTTAAAGGACCCTCTCTGTTAAATTTTCCTTGATTTCTGTGTTGCCTCAGTCACTCACCATTATAATACTCACTTGATCACTGTCTGACATGAATCTGTTCATTTATTTGTGACTTATGAAGTGTTGACTAGGGTATGACAGGTATGCCGTGAATCTGTCAAGTAAATGATTGAGTAGATTGAATTTGTTAAGTTGGTTAAAAGGTTGTGATTCATCAGTTTACTAACTTACTGCTCTTAACCGATCCTTAAATCAAATCCTACAACAGAATTTTCTAAGGACCTCAAATCTTTTAAATTATCACAGTAAAATGTAGCCACGCAGGTTTTCTTCTTTTATACATTTCATCTAATGTGATAAGTAATGTTGTAGTATATATTTCTAAAATAGGAAAGATTTTGTAGTTCTACAGCATCAAAGAGTAGGTTGTTGTAATAGGGAAACTTGACTCCAGAAATTACACAGTTTATGCACTCTTGTCTACTGAGAGATTTGAATTGATGTTTAAGTGGAAGTGACTTTGAAGAGGAGATTGTGAAGGAGCCCGACAATCTTCATCAAATTTGTATGCTTGTGTCAACAATGCAGGCACCAAGTTTGTGAGTGGCTTAGACCTGGTCAAGAATGATCGCACAGTGTTATAGCTCATTATTCCGAGCAAACAGAAGTGCGGATAATAGTATTTCCAAGGAGATGAATCACCTAATTTGTGCTTTTGTAGTCACACACCACAGCTTTGCAGGGAGGAGGAAGCAATTAATTCTAGAGTCTTTAAATGATAGATTGTGGTTTGACATTTTATTTTAGACCTTTGGGGCTTAGAAGATAGTATTTCGTCTGTAGCTACCATAACAGGACTATTTTCTTCCTAAGTTTTGTGTCCTGTTATTTATTTTCTGAAAAGACGAAACTTTTTGAAGAAAAATATTTTACAAAATCCTTTTCTGGGCTTGTTTTTTACTATTTCAGATGTGATTAGTAAGACATTTCTAGAGAAAGCCCTTCTCCTGCTCTTTAGATGTATTTTAAAATTTTTTCTTGAAAAATACAGAGAACTCCATGAAAACACTTTTGAAATGATTTTGCTGACTGCATGTAACTAAGGCAATGAGTCTTCTTTTAAGTTGATTTTTGGGGAATGATAGTTCTGGTTCTACACTTAAATGTCATATTTAATTAAGTGTTGAAATGTCTGTTTTTTCCCCTCCATTTCAGGGTATTGTTGCCACCATCAAGAAAAAGGAATATAATTTCTTAGACCAGCGGAAAATGGATTTCGACCAGGATTATGAAGAGTTTTGCAAGCAAACTAATGACCTTCACGTAGGTCGTATAATAAAATTCCTGTTGACAGTCATGTGTTTATTTTTCCCACTCTGTATAATGCTGCTAATCACGGCCCATTCCATCATGAAGGTGACTGATAGCAACCTTGCCTGCATTTCGTTTCAGATTAATAATGAAGGCTCTTTTTCATGGATTAAAGGGTCATAAATATAGCTTTGGATAATGATCTGTAATCACAGGCTTCTGCATGTTTTCTGTCTTAGTTCTTAGAAAATTAACTTTCATCTTCTGTTGAAATGCTCTAGTCTCATTGGAATAGAGAAATTTGTTTCTATTTGTTACTTTACCGCAACGATGATGGCCAGAGGTACCCACGCAGATGGCCAGTGATGTCTGACAAATCCCAAGGACAGGGCTGCAACTGGCCTTAGAAACAGTGGGCCAAGAATGACTAAGTGCCTTCACCCATCTTGGTCTTCAGCCCATTTCTTGTCCTTTTTCCATGCTCGCCCCTCCCCCCCCCAACCACTACGACCAGCTGCCTTGACTTCTGAACCACAGATTATCATCAACCACTGACCGCCTCTCCCAGGCAACCCCAGCTCCAAATCCCTAAGGAAAGAGTTGGGCTGGCCAGGCCTAGTGGGGTGCCTAGCTGTGGACCTCTCAACTCTGGGGTCTTATGGTAAAGGCAGAAGGGATGGGACTCCCCCCTGCCCAGGGTGGTTAAGAAAGTTTGTTAGTAGAAGATACTCAAGAAGAGTAAGGTAGGGAGATAGCTCAGTAGGTGGCAACTGAATTAATAGGTCAACTTTTTTCATCTCAGTCTGGTTCAAAGTGTACCTCTTTCTGTTTAGAAAGGGAAAGAGTCCATTTCTGTTACTTCTTTTCCAGGATTTTTGTTTGAAATAAATGTGTAGAGTTCAAGGGAAAAGGAGCTCTCAGTTGTTTGGGGGAGGGTGGATGGACTGAGTGTAGAAGGAGGGGTAATGAAACCAGTGAATTCTCTAGGTCAGGTTCTGTGCCAAGCATGTGAGGGGTGTCGGTCCCCTTAATCTTTGTGACTATCGTAGAAAGTGGTGCTCTTAGGCCCCTCATTTTGAAGAAGAGGAAAAGTCACAGAGACAAGTGATAGAGTGGGGATTAAGCCCTGGTGACCTGGCTCGAAGATTCAAGTCTTTTTAATCTTGCAAAACTGGTACGAAGATACTGACTTGGCCTCTTGATGGAGTTGGGGGTGGGGGTGATGAGACTCTGGGATGAGGCGTGGAGAGGCACAGCGACAGTGGCCTCCAAAAGTGACAATCTTGCTGTCTATGCAGCAGGCTTTGCGGTGTTATCACTGCATGATAATGGTCTTTTTCTGTTTGTGGAGACGCGACACTTCTGTCTGGTAAATTGAGAACAAAGGACTGATTCAGACTTGACTTTGAAGTCCAAAATAGAATATGATGAAATAATTTTTCTGTCTTTTATTTAACTAAATTTAGATTTTAATTACAACTCTGTCCTAAATCTTAAGTGAACAAAGAATAAATCATGTGCTTAGTGTCTATTGGTGTAATTTTGGGGGTCAAATGGTAGAATAGTATAAGATTGTGAGGTTCCCAGGAAAAACCATCATGAAGATCAGACTGGAAAATGATTTGAAGGCCTTAGGAAAGAAAGATTTCTTAAAGTTTTGGTATCAAAGTCCTTTTTGTTTTTTTTGAACATTTCTACTTAGGAGTTACTTATATATTTCCCTGTCGGCTCCTGTGGCCCTGGGCTATGGCAGTGTCTCCACTTGGGCTGGGGCCCCAACCCAGGCTAGCTTCTGCTAACTTCCTGGGTTCAAGCCTTCTCACATCAAGTGGAGAATCCACTCGGCCCCCCAGTGCCCCCAAGTGGCACTGACATGGGACTTTAATTGCTCTAAAACCAGGGTCAGCAAGCTATGGCTCAGGCCAGTGCTACCTGGACCTGTGAGGCCGGTGGCTTATGTCCACCCGCTCTCCAGGGGCTTGTTGAAACCATTCACGGCTCTCGGCAGGGCTGGCCCCAACTTGTGGACAGTCACCCACCTCTCCTTGAAAGGGCCTGGCTTCCCCCAGGGCTCAGGTGAGAGTGTCAGGTCTGTGTCTGCCCCAGAGCTCCTGGGAGGCTGCAACCCGGCCGCCCCATCTCTCAAGTCCCTCTTGGTTCTGGCTTTCGGGAATTTCATTTTCCTTCAAGCCCAGGTGAACATTAAATTTCCTGTGACATTTTGTTCCGTATCACCCATGTTTGTAGCCCCTGGCGTGCTCTTGTATCTCGTTTCCCAGAGTGAATTCCTTGTTCATGATCAGAATTTATTCTGTTTTAGAATGAGTTGCAGAAGTTCATGGATTTTACATTTGAAAAGATTCAAAACACAAATCAAGCGCTAAGTATGCTAAAGAAATTTGAAAGGTAAAAATTTGAAACAATATCCTATGTTTGATTTTTCTAAAATTGGGGGTAATGTGGACATCGAGATTTACCTTATGTTGTTGTAATTTCACATTCTAATGGAAAGAAAGTCACCTCTTGACAATTTGGGTGATAAGGTTTACAAGTCACAGTTTTTAAATTCTTGAAAAGACTAAGAGTTTGTTTTACTGCTTCTTCCCTTGAAGTGTTTGTGATGACTACCAAAACATTAATGCTTAAGTAATTTGAAAAAAGTTTTACCTAGATTTTAAGAATTAATACTAGTTTTCAAAAACCACTTTAGTGAGCTATGATGGATGGATTGATTCTATTTTGATTTTCTTAATGTGCCACTCAAATATCATATTCTCTTCTATCAGCATGTTTTATTTATTTATTAAAGATTTATTTTTATTTATTTATCCATACTAGACCAGAGGTGTGGGGTGGTGAGAGGATTCCCCAGTGACAGAGAGGGGAGTAGAACAGGTGGATCTACTGAAATCCACTGCTGAGGGGAGCGGCGGGGAGACACAGGAGAGGTCTGCTGCGCCATGTGGGTCAGCTCCCTGGCCGGGGATCGAACTTGAGCTGCAGTGACTGCTGACAGCTTCATAGTGCTGAGACTTAACCCCTGTGCCACCAGGGAGACCTGCATCGGCATGGTTTAAAGTAAATCTCACCCAATGAGATTTCTAGCTATCTGCTCATTCCTTCAAGTCGCTTACTTTTTTTTTCAATCAGGTTGAATATACCAAATCTGGGTATTGACGACAAATACCGGTGCATCCTTGTAAACTACGGAGCTGACATTGATATGATCTCCAAGCTGTACACGAAGCAGAAGTGTGATCCTCCTTTGGCTCGAGACCAGCCGCCTATCGCTGGGAAGATTCTCTGGGCCCGGCAGCTCTTCCACAGGATCCAGCAGCCCATGCAGCTTTTCCAGCAGCACCCGACTGTGCTGCGGGCTGCCGAGGCCAAGCCCGTGATTCGGAACTACAACAGGGTGGCCAGGTGCCTCCTGGAGTTTGAGGTTCTTTACCACCGGGCGTGGCTTCAACAAGTGAGCCTCTCTATTCGTGCTCCCCAGAGATGCCCCCTATCCCTAAGGCTGCTCAGGGATCAGGCTCTGATCCCTGAGAAGTGGTTTTGGGGTATTTTCTAAGACAGGCTTGGTTGACTATGGTGATCAGACAAAGAATACGAAGGAAAATAGTGATTAATTTTGAAAAAAAAATCATCAATCAGGTAACAGAACCTAATTTTCATTTAATTGACAAACTCCCAAGGGAGAAAATCCTGTTTATTGGTTGCTTTATCTGGTTGACTAGAATTTCTTACTCCCCCCCTTTAATTTCCTTAATGTGTCAGCACTACTGTGAAAAAATCTTCAATCTTCAATCTCGGCCGTACGAGTACTTAATCAAATTATATTGCATGCCCTAAAACACAACAGTGTATTTCTTGTAGAATGGTAGGAGGTACTTTGGAGGCTAAAACTCAGCCTTACAAGGCCTCTAAAATGGTGTTTCATTTTCTTGGTTCAACTTTTGGTGCCTGGACTAAGAACAGGGATGTTTCCATTGTGACGTTCATCGATAACTGAAAATGGGACAGACAGTCCTCAGGGCTTATGACAGTTTTGTTAGCAAAAATAGCTCCGTAGGTGTGTAGGCAGCAGGGAGCTAAATGGCTTTGGAGAAGGTGTCACTCTCGCAGTGTCTGTTTATCTTCGGGGCTGAGAATTTTGACCAGAGTATTGTGTTCAACGTCTCCACCAAGACCTGAAAGCCCTTTTCTGAAAGTAAACCTGAAAGAGTGAGTGAGCCCATGTCTTTAATCTGGGCCACTGTGGTGCCTGGAAGAGCCGTGAATGACCCCCATTGCCACGCATGGCTGAGCTAGAGGCCCGTGGAGGGATTGACTATTGGGACGGTGAAATTGATCTCTTTTCACAGATCGAAGAGATCCACGTAGGACTCGAGGCTTCATTATTGGTGAAAGCTCCAGGCACGGGGGAATTATTTGTGAACTTTGACCCTCAGATATTAACCTTATTTAGAGAAACAGAGTGTATGTCACAGATGGGTCTGAAAGTCTCACCGTTTGCAGCTGCCCTTTTCCAGAAGCGGGACATATACAAAAAGAACTTCAGCAACATGAAGGTATCCTATTTTCATTTTTCCCCCCTTTGTGCTTAGCATTAAAAAAGTCTGGTGATGGGCCTCCCTGGTGGCACAAGGGGTTAAGTCTCAGCACTATGAGAGCCTCCCTGGTGGTGCAACGGGTTGAGCGTAGCACTATGAGGCTATGTAGAGCCATAGCAGTGCGGGTTCGATGCCTGGCCAGGGAGATTCCCACATGGCGCAGCAGACCCCTCCTGCCTCGCCCACTGCTCCCCTCAGCAGTGTACTTTAAAAGAAAAAAAAAAAAGAAGTCCCAGCACTATGAAGCTATTGGCAGCCACTGCAGCACGAGTTCAATCCCCAGGCAGGGAGCTTCCCACATGGCACAGCAGACCTCTCCTGTCTCCCCGCTGCTCCCCTCAGCAGTGTACTTCAGTCCATCTGCCTATTCTGCTCCCCACTCTGTCTCTAGTGAACCCTCTCACCACCCCACACCTCTAGTCTACACCCCAGCTCTTGCATACATAAATAAATAAATCTTAAAAAAAAGTCTGGTGATGCAGCACCTGCCAGTGCTGGCTGTCCACTCTGTCCCTGTGGGCTCTGGGTCTTGCACCAAGCCTTGGCCTGTCACTGCAGCAATGGGCTGGGCAGCGCTCTGGTGACCCAGACACTCTGGGTGATGGTTGTGGTCCACAGGGAGTGCCCAGGACACGTGCCACCAGGGTACAAAGTGAATGAATGAACTGAGTGAGGTGCAGGCGAAGGCTCTGGTAATGTGACTTAAGGTGGTCAGATAGTTATTTTGTCGTTGGGTGCCAAACTGTTACAGGGCAGCCCCGATATAAAATGGGGTGCCTGCCTGTGGGTTCTCACCTGTGTGCTTAAAAGGAACTTATAAGACTCAGCTGCAGACACACACAATAAAATTAATAAAAGGGGTTTATTTACAAAAAGGGAAGGAAAAAAAAAGATAAATTGGTGAATGAGTCCTACCAGTTCTGCTGAGCTGGAATCTTAATGGCGCACTCGAAAACCTGGCGATCCACAGCCACGAGCAGTCACCCCCCTCCAAGCTCACAGGTCTGGTTTTTAAATCCCAAAACCATTGCTTAACTCCTCCCTCAGTCCTCAGCATCCTTCCTTCCGTGATGCTGGCATTCTGGGATTCGTAGTCCTAGGGGTCTTGGATCTCTCTGGCTTGAGGTGGGGGTGGGGTCCTGGGATACTCCCCTTCCCTGAGGACCCCCCTCTTACAATTTGACCACAGAAGTTTTTTTAGGGTAGCAGGTGAGAAGCTCTTATCTTAAATTCTTTTTCTTTTCTCCTCAGTTGTATTTTGTTGCATCAGGAATTTATGTTTACAGAGAGATTCTTTGTCCTTTGTTTTTCCTTATTTTGTTTGGCTGTTCTACCTGCCAAGAACCCTAAAGCTTCTTGGCCAAGAGGCCTAAAGCTGTATCCTAAATAAAAGTCACCCTTTTGGATCAAGAGATATGAATAGATATTAAAGTGGGATATTAATTGATTATTTAATCCCTATTTTACCGCAGATGATGTTGGCTGAATATCAGAGGGTGAAGTCTAAAATGCCCCCCATCCTCGAGCAGCTGATGGTCCCTCATTTGACAAAAGTGGACGTGGCCCTCCAGCCTGGCCTGGCGGCACTCACCTGGACATCACTGAACATCCAGGCGTATTTAGAAAATGCTTTTGCCAAGATCAGTAAGTTTGTCTAAGTGGTTTTTTCCCCTCAGTTTGAAAGGTCTTCATGTCTGTTGTGTAATTTCTTATAGATATTGTGGTATACAGATCAAAATGGAGTATTGATATTATTCCTAAGCAGTTCCCTAAAGAATTTTATCAAAATACACAATTTCATTAATTTCTTGGGAACTGGGCCTCCCCGGTGGCGCAGTGGTTAGGCGCTGCGCTGTGGAGCTATTGGCAGCGGCGACGCGAGTTCGACGCCCGGCCAGGGAGAATCCCACATGGTGTGGCAGACCTCTCCTGCCTCACCCGCTGCTCCCCTCAGCAGTGTATTTCTGATCTACCTGTTCTGCTACCCGCTCTGTCTCTGGTGAACCCTCTCGCTGCCCCACACCTCTGGCCTGTACCCCAGCTTGTATGTATAAAAAAAAAAAAAAATAAATAAATAAATAAATCTTTAAAAAAAAATAATTTAAAAAAAAAAAAATTTCTTGGGAACTCTGTATATTCACTACTTATTGGTTCTATCTCCAAAAATGAGCTACAGTTTAAAATTGTCCTTATTGTTGGGCAGTAGAATTGACAGAATCAATTCTTTAGGGTCATTCCGCTTTTTATACTATAGGCTGGGTGTTTGGTGACCCTGTTTTCAAAGTTGTGGGGATTTGGACAGAGTGGGTGCTGAACAAAGGGCATAAGGGAAACATTTAAGCAAACGTTTCCTCCTAATGAGAGAGATGGTCCACTGTACAATATACGAAGGTGGTATATTCCGTAAGACCTGATTCCCGGAAGGCGAGTGGGCAGGGTGCCAAGAAGAGTTTGGGCCAGGTAGTGCTGGAATCCAGGCTGAGCAGGTTGGGCAGGTTTCTTCTGTGGAAGACCCTTTGGAGCCTGCCACATGCCAGTGTTCCAGAGGGTCTTTGAAAGTGGGCTGGGCAATGGCTGTCGCCTTGCGGGGCAGCAACATTGGAAGCAGCATGGGATGGAGAAATAAACAACTCAAGAGTCTAAGCAGTGAAAGATGAGAGGGTCACCGAGAGGGACCACATCTCTGCAGAGATGGCGGCCCTTCTGGCCCAGCCACGCACTTTTACTAGAAGGGCTAGATTCCAGGAAGGTGGGCAGTAGGGAGGAACGTGCCTGGTGGGGACGTGGATTGGGGTGTATCACAGTGTCGCACAAGCTAGGGGGCAGGGAATCCGGGCAGTTGCCCTGGGGGGGCGCCACAGCTGTTACTGCTCCAAGCATCCACCTTTAATTTTACTTACACTTAACTTCCCATCGAGGTGGTCTCGCCGGTTATGCTCATCTGGCCATAATGTCTCCTGCTGTTTTCAGCAGATATCCTCAACCAAGGCTCTTGTCCTGGAAGAGGGGCCCTGCCTGACTCATTCTAGCTTCACCCAGGACTTGGCGCCAAACTCCATCCCAGGGGCAAGGGTGGGGGCTGCGGATCCCACACATGGCATTTCCCAGAATTCCTCCACTGCCTTCTTGGAGGACCTATAGACTCCTTAAAGACTTTCCGCAGTAGGCAGTGGGGCAGAAGTTGGCACATGGCAATGCCGGGCATTTGCAGGAAGCCTTTGGCATCACCACTCTCTCTCCTTGTGAGGATCTCTGCCTCTCTGCTGGCCCCGTGTCCCCATGTTTTATAGGTCAGAGTAAGTTCAACTCTCAGGAGGCCTCCTGGATCACTTTCTCTGGGGGCTTCCTGCTGTGCTCACAGTTGGAATCCCAGACTGTATTTTGCTTTCATCTGCAAGTTTGGTGCGGTTCCATCTGTCTCCCCAATGTGAGTGCCAAGGGTGTGAAAATCAGGCTTTTGTACCCCTCCCGCTGGGCGTGCACTAGACATGCATATACTTACGAGTTCATAATTGCAACAGTTTTTTTGCAGTTAACCTCTTTCTATTTCTTTACCTCCCTAACCCCATTCTTCCCTTTTGAGTATATCACTTCATTTTAGGGTCACCCCTTCTTGGGTCTCCCTTCTGGTTACCTCTCAGGACACCTCCTTTTACTAATCTTCTGTCTCTTCACTCTCTCTTCCCATCTCCCTCACAAGCCCCATTCCCAACTCTTTTCTTCCTCAGGTTTTTCCTCTTGGTTTTGTGTTTGTGACTGCCGAAGTCTAGCCTATTTATTGCCTAAATTATCCAAAGCTTGTCTTACTAGTAGGTTTTCACTCTACCTTCCAAGTAATTTAGAGCTCAGAAATGTTCAACTATTTGATTTATAGGGCTGTATATGTAAGAATATTTGAGAGGTACTGGGATGGGAGGGGTAGCAGGGTAGGAATTAACATTTGAATCCTCCTTCGCTCTTTGTTTTGTTTCATAGGTTGGGGACTGGATTCAAGGACAAATTGGACAGGACATTGACAAATTGAATGATATGTGTTTTAGGCTCATTAAAAGTTGAAGATTGAATAATATAAAATACACTATCAGACAATCATAACATTAGAGCAGTGGAGAAAATTGTAGACATATTCTTCAATTAGACCTTTAATTTAAAATTGGAAAATTGATCCAGAGATGTTAAGTGTTTTCTAATGCTCCATAAATGTAAGCAGTAATGATGAGTTAATAACCCAATTTCCTTGCCTTAAAACCAATATTCTTCCCAAAATATCTCTTCTCAGAAACTGGCTAAAACTCAGAGGAAACTGGCTAAAACCATGGAAGGAGGTATTTATAAAATGTATAAAGACTATAATTGAGATATCACAGCAGATTAGAAGAGGCTACCAAGGTGGACTAGAGAATATTTAGGATTAGCATGTTAACAACTTGTATTTCTTATTAGAATATTCCTGGATATGGGAATACGAATGTCTAAAGAAACTGATTCTGTTTACTTTTTGATATTTAAATTAAGGAGCTAAGGTCCAACAAAGATTAAATTTGGGTGAGGCAAATTATGTTGACTGGCAATGGTTGGATTCTTTCTTATTCTTAGTACTTACTGACTTTAAAAATTTATTTATTTTTTGCTCATCACCACTTATCATCAGGGAAATGCAAGTCAAAACCACAGTGAGAAAGGACCTTATATCTGTGAGAATGGCCCATATCAAAAAGACCAAAAACAAATGCTGGAGAGGATGTGAAGAAAAAGGAATCCTCATATACTGTTGGTGGGAATAGTCAACCTCTATGGAAAACAGTCTGGAGGTTCCTCAAAAGATTAAAAATGGATCTTCCCAGTGACCCAGCAATTCCACTCCTGGGAATCTACCTAAAGAATACAAAAACACTAACCCAAAAGGAAATACACACTCCTGTGTTCATTGCAGCACTATTTGCAATAGCCAAGCTATGAAAATTAAGGGGGTGCCCCCAAACAGATGAATGGATCAGGGAACGATGGTACATACACAGTGGTATACTACTCAGCTACTGAAAAAGATAAACTCTTGGCATTTGCTGCTACACATAGGGAGCTGGGAGCGATGGTGCTAAGTGAAATAAGTAAGAAGGAGAAAGACAAATACCACATGGTGCCACTTATATGTAGAATATGGATAGGCAAAATGCAAAGTCAGATAAAGCCAAATTAATAACAAACCCCAGATGCCCTAGATGGTAGAACTGGTGCTAGGAGAGGGGGTATGGAAGGGGGAAGAAAAATTGTGCAGGAAACAATGGACAAAGGTGATATTCTTCAATTTCTCATATATATCCTTGAAGATGCTTTGAAAAATCAGCAAGAAATAGCAAAGAATTTTATGGAACACATATGCTTAAGTCAAAGTGTTGGATATATTTTAGTAGCAAATAAATTTATAAGGCAAACTATGTGGAATCTTAGTAGCTTCTTTAATAATTAGCTTAGATATAGCTGATGTCTTTTGGATTTTTATTTTTAGTATGTAAAGGTATTTAAGTGTTTACATCTCTGAAACATCCTGTGCATATACCATGTGCAAATACAGACTTCTCTGTATTCAATTTTAGTTTCATTTCTTAGAAGAAAGTAGTAACAGGAAAGAGAGCATTTCCTGTATGGTATCTGTTGAAAAATATAACTCCCTTACCGTGGAGATTCATAACCATCATTCCTACTTTTGATGTAAAATTATTAATTTCCTTCAGAATTAGCCTTTCCATTCATGGAACTTAGTATTCAAGATAACTTCAGCACACCTTAAAAAAAAAGTCCCTTATGGGGGACCCCCTGGTGGTGCAAGGGATTAAGTCTCAGCACCGTGAAGCTAACAACAGACACTGCAGCATGAGTTCGATCCCCGGCCAGGGATCTTCCCACATGCAGACCTCTCCTGTCTCCCTGCTGCTCCCCTCAGCAGTATATTTCAGTAGATCCACTTGTTCTGCTCCCCACTCTGTCTCTGGGGAGTCCTCTCACCTCTCCCCACCACCACTCCCCACAGCTCTGGCTTATACCCCAGCTCTTGTATGCATAAATAGATAAATCTTTAAAAATACCCTTTGGTAGCAATAGTAAAAGAAAAATTAGGGAATTTCCTTCAGTACTATCTGTTGAATACTATGGAATAGGCAATAGGCATTGGAGCAGGTATTAAAGATGCAGGGATGAAAACGTTGCGTGCCTGGAGATATGATGTGTGAGTAGACAGCGTGGTGTAAGCAGAAGTGGAACAAACAGTCTCAGGGGTCCATCCCAGGAGTCACCGGCAGGTGTGGGGGATGGAGGATAGGTGGAGGGGGAGTGGGTCCCTCAAATACAAGTTTTTCTGGAAATCTGAAAGTAGAATGTCCCTATTTGGTGTGATTTGTTAGGTTATTATTTTGGATCTGGGACTGCTATTAGCATCGATTTATATAGAAAAATTTTTGTGTGATCCTAGCTGCCCCGGATCCACCCCCTGTCAAAAAAAGAAAATAAAGTCCTGCCAGATCATATCAAATAGAAATATCCTACTTTGGAATAGTGGGGAAAACCTGATTTAGGCAGACTGAGAAAGGTGGTTCAGGAAAGAACAGTGAGAGTAAAATCAAAGGGGAAACGGGTATGGAGAAATACTAATCCCAGCTTTTACTACTGCGACTTAATCAAGTGTTGCTTTTTTAAAATACAAAATGCTCTACTTAATATCTTTTTTAAAAAAGATTCATTTATTTATGCACACAAGAGCTGGGGTGTAAGCCAGAGGTGAGGGGTGGGGGGGGGAAGGGGTGGTGGTGAGAGGATTCCCCAGAGACAGAGTGGGGAGCAGAACAGATGGATCCACTGAAATCCACCGCTGAGGGGAGCAGCGGGGAGACAGGAGAGGTCTGCTGCACCATGGGGGAAGCTCCCTGGCCGGGGATTGAACTTGTGCTGCACTGGCTGTGCATAGCTTCATAGTGCAGAGACTTAACCCCTCGCCCCACTAGGGAGACCCCTTAATATCTACTTAATATCTTTTATTTGCTTTTGTTTATCCAAAGAGGACCTGGAGTTGCTGCTCGACAGAGTCAACGACCTGATCGAGTTCCGCATCGACACCATGCTGGAGGAGATGGGCAGCACGCCCCTCTGTCTGCTCCCCCAGGAGGAGCCGCTCACCTGTGAGGACTTTCTCCAGATGACAAAGGTTATTGAAGATTGATGTTTTTATTTGAAAATTTTTTAGTGATTCGTTTTTCTATAAGGGTATTTTTTTGAAACATAAATTGCCCTTTTTTCCTGCCTGTGCTTGGTTTGTCGTAGGTGTGTTTCAAACATGGAGCCTTCTGACAATAAATAGAAAATGAAGAGGGATGTAATTAAGGAGTCACTTAGGCATGGAACAAATAATTTCTTTTCAGGGAAATCACTGTGGAACACAACTCATTTTTCCATATTTGTTTTTGAAGGATCGTTATTTTGCTGAAGAGCTTCTAGTTAGCCAGGGTAACCATAAGACAATTGTTTTAAACAGTTGCTGGACAGAATTTCTTCTTCACATGTTTCCAGAGAAGAGTGTTTCCTGAGCTGGTGCTGTGGCACATGGTTCTGTAACCATGGCTGGGAAATATGGGACAGTCGAGTCTGCATTCAAATGACTTGCCGTCAAGACCTCTCTGCCTTCCCGCTGATAGTCTTTGTACATTAATACATCAAAGGCAATGCCTTTCTTCTCTGTGTCAGGATCAAACCCTGGACCCACTGCTCAGTGAAATGCCCCTTCAGCATCACTTAGACTGCTCCTGTTGGGCATCATCAGGGTAGATTTTTTTTTTAAAGATTTATTTATTTATGCATACAAGCTGGGGTACAGGCCAGAGGCGTGGGGCGGCAAGAGGGTTCACCAGAGACAGAGTGGGGAGCAGAACAGGCAGATATACCGAAATCCACTGCTGAGGGGAGCAGCGGCCGAGGCAGGAGAGGTCTGCCACGCCATGTGGGAATCTCCCCTGCGGGGCGTCGAACTAGCGTCACCGCTGCCGACAGCTCCACAGCGCGGCGCTTAACTGCTGCACCACCTGGGAGGGCCCTATCCAGGATTTTGAAGATGGGTATGTTCTTGTGAGTGTCAGTGTCCGAGTGATACCGTTAGGGTTTGTTGATGAAACGAAGCAGGATGATTGCAGGCAACTTCTTTGATTTATTGTTTGATGTGGGGAACATTATTTTTTATTTTGAAATTGTATTTTTTTTATTGAGGTAACTTTTGTTTACAATTCTGTAAATTATTTAGGGTATAGGTTCAGACCTCTTCAGATATATGTTACCAAGCTATGTCCACCAGATGTGGGAAACACTTTAATGAACCTGTATTCCTTGGTAATTTTTATTAGCATGTTTCTATTCTGCTTTATTAATTTGTATGCTCTTTACATTTTTATGATTATGTCTTCTTAGAATTAAGAGGTTTAAAAAATCCCGTTAAAATTATATTAACCTTTGAAGTTATTGATCCCATCTTTCAGAACCTTCAATATAAAGAAATTTTCTGATTTAAAACAGGTGTTTATATTAATGAGAGGACAAGAAAAACTTCCAGAAAGTTAGTTGAAAATTTCTTGTGAAAACTGGCTCTGAGATGGAGCGATCATATCACTGAATAGTTGTCTTTTCCTCCAATGTAGAATCAGAGGATTTAGGATAGAAACTTGAAAAATATTAGTGACCTCCCACAGAACAAAGAACTAGCTTACATGGAATTAACAAGGCTGGCAAACATAGGTCGTGTGGTCATATGTGATTTGTTCATCAATAATGATAACAAGCACTACTTGAATACTTTGTGGCCATTACTGTTATTAGCATCTTACATACATTATCCTTCCGAATACTCACAGTAATGGAAGGTCGAGTCTATCAGGAATACCATTTTATAGATGGAAGAATCAAAGCTTGGAAGGATTTTCCAGAATTGCTCAGAATTAGGATTAGAACCCAGATAGTTTGGTATCAGAGACTATTGTTACTAGAAGGCACTAACTCTTTCTCACCCTTTACCCAGTCTCTGGTCTATCTCTTTTTCATAGCTGTCCCTGGACTATGAATAGAGACATTGGGTGAAGTTCTAAGGCAAGATTAAAGTTACTTTAAACGTTTTTGATGATAGAGAAGTTTAATAGTTTGTTTCAGGAACATTAGAATGTTCCTATGTGAGTGGTGCCAAAACACCATGTGCCTCACAGCGGTGGAATGGAAGTAAAGGGGTGATGAAGCAGTTTGGAGTGGCTGGTCCACCAATACGTTAGAATCTCACAATGAATATTCGTGGATCTTGGAATGGAGCTGGAGACTTTGACCAGTTCATTACTTGATGAGGTGGTAAATCATGGACTCTGTCCATGTCATCTGTCTCTGCCTGTCATCCTACAGAATTGATCACAATGCCCAAATCATATTAGTTTATGTTTGCTAAATTTCATTTTTGAGAAATACATATTCTGGTTGAAGAGGAGGGGAATATAGTATTTAGGGGTTGACTATAACTTGTTGGCTAAGGTAAGGAGACTAGGAAGATGGGCTAGAGCAGATTTATGTGCAATGAAGGAAAATTCATGGGAGGAGAGGCTGCTGATGACTTTTGGAGTTCTTTTGCCCACTGCTGAGAAGTACAGTTCTGGCTGGTTCATGCTGTCCTGGTTGATTCCCTGTCTTTGACACATTCCCGGAAGGATGCATGGCTTGGGTTCATGTGAGATATGACCAAGAATCACTGGAGCTCAACATCTCATTGGAGGCTGGTACAATCATTACTGATATGCCCTCAGGGATAGATAAACAGATAAGATACTGAACTAATTTCTTTTGATAGGATCTTTGTCTAAATGGTGCTCAGATACTACATTTTAAAAGCTCCTTAGTGGAAGAAGCAGTCAATGAGTTAATAAATATGTTGCTGGATGTGGAAGTTCCGTCTAATGAAGAAAGTGAAAAAATACTCAATGTGAATAGTGCTGATTCAAAAATTAAAAATTCAGGTAAGAGTGGGGTCATAGTAGAAGGGTCTCATTTTTCTAGGACAGTTCTGAAAACTGAAAAATTTAATTTTCTGCATTGAAATTAATTTCACCCTTCTGTTAACACCCCTCCCACTTTATAAGGACATTCATAAATATATACTGAGCATATTCTAAGGATTTTGTCATTAATTCTTTCATATTTTGTCAAACTCTACAAAGATGTGCTTTTCATTGACTTATTAGCTCTCTTTACACTTTGATATGATTGTGTTTTTTCACTTAATCAATTGAGTTGGGTGGATTGTGGCTTGGGATACCCCTTGGAGTACATTGATGGTAGAGAAAATCTTTTATAGGACACTTGAGAACACATGGAGGCAAAGAAGGAGAATTTTAGTGCTTGGTGAAAGAGAAAAAAACAGAACCCATATCCTGGGGGCCCAGTGTTGCTTTTTCACCCCTGTCCTTACACTGAGGAGGTGAAGCCTCCATCAGTCCACTGTGCCCCGATTACCAATTTTCTCTTCCTACCCTTTCCTCACCCAAGAAGGGTGATGTTTGTTACTAGGCTTACATGTAATTTGCCTTGCCTTCTATTTAATGGCAGCGGGTTGTTATCTCCTTCTCCCTCTCTTGTGAACAGCAAAACAAGAAGAAGGAAATTCTGAAAACTTGACATCTTTTAATTCTGGGCTAGGTCTCCTGTCTTTGATGACAGTCACTAGAAAGAAGAAAGAGACGGAGATGCTGGAGGAAGAAGCCTGTGAGTTGCTGTCTCATTTCAACCATCAAAACATGGACGCTCTTCTGAAGGTTACAAGGAATACACTGGAAGCCATTCGCAAGCGCATTCACTCCTCCAACACAATCAACTTCCGAGGTAATGGTCCGGCATTGCCTGCTGGCAGGCCAGCTGTACTCATTGGTTGTGTGTGTACTCCCATTGAACTTAAATAATTGGGCCCTCCCTGGTGGCACAAGGTGTTAAGTCTCAGCACTATGAAGCTATTGGCAGCTGGCAGCCGCGGTGGCTTGAGTTTAATCCTTAGCCAAGGTGCCTCCCACATGGCGCAGCAGACCTCTCCTGTCTCCCCGCTGCTCCCCTTAGCAGTGTATTTCGGTAGATCTGTCTGTTCTGCTCCCCTCTCTGTCTCTGGCGAATCCTCTCACCAACCCCCCACCCCACCTCTAGCCTATACCCCAGCTCTTGTATGCATAAATAAATCTTTAAAAAATGGTTAAAATGTAGGTGCAAAAGGTAATATTCTCACTGAAAACTGAATACAAATTTATGACTTGTCTACTATTGCCCATGTATATTATACTTACAAAAAGTTATAAATGCTCACTTAAACAAACAATAGAGGGAGTGGTGGATGAAGAAGGAGATGAATTAAATTGACCATGTATTATTGATTAAAAAATGGTTAAAATGACATATTTTAAAAAATAAACTTAAATAATCAAGCACCCAACATTTATTGAGTGTCTCCTTGTAAGTTTGAACATTATGAACTTGGATTATCTCATCAGTTCTATGAAGTAGGCACTATCACCACTCTGAGAAAAGTGAATACAAACGGGGTAAGTAATTTGCTTAGGTCACTTAGATTTCGTTAAAAACATAATATCTGGCACTATTTTAAACCTTTTTCTAATTAGATGAAAATAAATTTAATTAGTCAAAGAAAAACTGCATTCTTTTAAAGGAAGATATACAGAAGGATAATCTCATTGTTATTGGGTTATTAGCTAGTTTTATAAAGTGAGAAAGGTCTTATTAATACCGTGTTCTCCAAAGCAGAAAATTTTCACTATTTTCATGCTAATTTGGCACTTTCTAGCTCTGTTCCTCATTCAATACAATCATCTCCTCCCCATCACACTTCAAAACTACGTGTTGCATTTCCCAGATAAACAACAGAAATCTATCAAACTTAGAGACCTTTTGAAATTAAATCTTAAATTACTATAAAACATAACTATTAAAATACTACGAAACAGTACTATTTAAAATGTAACAATAACTGTAATAAAATCTTTTAATTTGTTTTGAATATTGGCATTTAAGGGAGAATATCTCTAATATTTAATTAAAAGTAGATGAATAAAAGTGGAAACACTGAAAGAATTTTTTTTTGATTATTGGCTTGGTCCATTATGTTTCATTTCACTTCAGAATGGAAGGCAGTCCTTTTCTTTAACCTTAGGATTTTATTAGAACTTTTCTCATGTTGGTTGACGTGCTGAATATTAAATCACCTTCATTTCCCAACTGCAAATGTGAAATTTTTAAATAAAGGTGTTTCCAGTGACATAAACAGTTATACATACAATACATGTCCACATTTATGTATTTATACCTGTGCCCATTAACAGCCCCTTTGGTAAAAATGGTGAGTTATACTTTATTTCCTCTCCACAATTTAATTTCTTGTAACTTTTTTTTTTTATTGAAGCAGCATTGGTTTGCAACACTATGATTTAGAGGTACAGGTTCACACCTCTTCAGATGCTTACTATCACACCACCCCACCACCAGGACCCCCACAGTCCTGCACCCCAGACCACTGGCCCCTCTTCTTTACTTTCTAACTGCTCCAAGTGTGGATTCTCTTGTAGGAATAGGAAAGACATGTTTACTTGAAGCTCCAACTTGCTTATTTGCTCTGATTTTGGCTTGTTTTGATAGCTACCTTGTTCTTCACTCCTTGCTTACTTATCCTACACCTAACTAATTTGTTGGCATCCTGTTTTTTGGACAGTATCATCTTTGATGCTTTAAATTGTGTGTTTCTTTTTTAAAGATTTATGTATTTATACATGCAAGCTGGGGTACAGGCCAGAGGCGTGGGGCGGCGAGAGGGTTCACCAGAGACAGAGTGGGGAGCAGAACAGGCAGATCAGAATTACACTGCTGAGGGGAGCAGCGGGCAAGGCAGGAGAGGTCTGCTGCACCATGTGGGATTCTCCCCGGCCGGGCATCGAACTCGCACTGCGCACTGCCGACAGCTCCACAGCGCAGCGCTCAACCGCTGCGCCACCACGGAGGCCCCTAAATTATGTTTTAATTAAGCTGATCTCATGCATAGTTTCCTTTTTGGAGGGTGGACCAGTAGATTGTCAGCAGTAGAAACTGTCTTGGGTTCCACTCCTGCTCTGTTATATTAAGTAAACTAGATCATCCAGTTAGTTTTCTTTCACTGATTCATTCTGATTATACACCCATTATGTATTGCTCGAGGTACTTTAATTTGGGGGGGAGGCTGAAAATGCATTAAATCCCATTTTAAATGAGAACAATGACATATTCCCCATTTTGTGTTAATTCAGACAGTAACAGCGCCTCTAGGGTGAATCAGAACAGTCTGCCCATTTTCCGGGCCAGCATCACACTGGCCATCCCCAACATCACCATGGCCCCTGCCCTAGAGGACATCCAGCTGACCCTGAACAAAGCTGTGGAGTGCATCGTCAGTGTCACCAAGGGGGTCAGACAGTGGAGCAGTGAGCTGGTGTCCAAGGTTGGTGTGGGACGAAGAAATTGTTTCTATGGAAGCTGCTTCTTTTACAGATAGGACAAAACTGAAAAATATCCTTTTATGTTGTAGAAAAAGATGCATGAAAAAAAAATGGCTGCTTTGCAGAATAATGAGGACAGTGATTCTGATGTGGAAACAAGAGAAAATGAATCTCAGGGTAAATGTTTTAATTCATTTTAAGTCATTGCTATAAACCAACCTGTACAGAGCTAAAATGTTCTTTTTCTGACAGTGATTAAAAAATTGAGGTATCACTGACATATCACACTATATTAGTTTCAGGTGGAGAACATAAAGTTTGACATGGCCATTATCCTTAGCCTGTTTCTAATGGGTGCATCTTGGTGATGGATATGTCATTGATTTCTGATACAATATGATGATGAAAACTGAGACAGGAAAGGTTTTAATATCGTATGGGAAATTCACATATGTGAAAAGTTAAAAACACATATCTAAAAAATCAGGGTCAAAGAAGAAATCAAAGAAAATTAGGATATACTTTTGTGACAGGACAACCCCAAGGGGAAATGGGATGCCCTGGATGTGCAGTCTCATCAATGCTCAGAACAATACTCAGAACAAAACTCAAGAGTAGGCAAACAGAAGAAAGTTAGTGAAAGGTTTATTTAGAAGGGAAATGAGAAGGGAGAGAACAGAGAGAGATTAATTGGTTCTATTGGTAACACCATCTGAGTTGAGACCCTGGATACACGCTGAAAGCAGGAAAAGTCAAGAGCCCACAAACTGTCATATGTTTGGTTTTTTACCAGGCGTGGCTGCTTAACCCCAGCCTTAGTTCCCAGCAACACCTTCAGGAAGTCAAGAGTCATGGCAGATTCATGGCATGATGGGAGTTGTAGTCCTCAGCACCTGCGATCTCTGTCATGGATGTGGGGTTGGAGTCCATAAAACATCAGTGGAGTTCATTCAAGACATACTGTTCCGCCAATACTTTTAGCATGAGTGGAAAGGAAAACACAAAACACCCGAACTTATGAAATGTTGCTGTAATAGTGCTTACAGGGACATTTATGGCCTATAAACACTGATATTAAAATGGAAACCTCAAATCAGTAACATAGTTTGTTTTAAGAAACTTATCTTCAAGGTCATGGATTCTTTCTTCTGCCAACTGACATCTGTTGTTGAGCTTTTTCTGTGAATTTTCATTTATTGATAGTTCAAGTCCAGAATTTGTGTTTGATTTCTATATTTTTCTCTCCTTATTGATAGTCTCTATTTTATGAGACATAATTCTTTTATTTGCCTTTATGCTTTAAGCATAAAGATGTCTGGACATCTTATTCTTCACTTCTTTTAGCAATTTTGTCTAACCTCTTGTTTTTGACCCTTTTCCCCTCTAATATCATTGCCTCTAGCAGCTGTAAGTTAAACAGTTGCTGCTGGTTGCTTTGGCTGCTGAAATGCCTTGGGCGTAGGGACTTTTTCCATTCAGTGGGTTCTGAGCTAATCAGGCCAAAAAAAGATAAATGCTTTGGTCAGGGCTCTCCCCAGGAGCTTCCAGACTGGTCACAAGGCCACAATTCTATGGGGTGTGTCTCCCATAGTGATTGCGAGGCTGCGGTTTTCAAGCCGTCTTACTGTTGGCAAGGCAAGGCCATTGTGGGGCCTTGCCCAGAGGCAGTGGGTCCAGAGCAAGTTAAAACACTATGAAACTCGTGGATGCTACTGGGATTCAGCACTTTTTCTTGGGAAAAAAAAATACTCCCTGGATTCTTGCCAGCTTTAATTTCCAGAGTTCTCAAAATTGTTGTTGATAAAATTTCCCATAGTTTTCAATTGATTTTAAAGAGAGACTCAAAGACCCTTACTTTGTCACTACAGAAAATACCTCTTCTTTTTAAAGTGTGTCTCTATACTGTTGACATAAATATCTCTCTTTCTTTGCTCTTAGAGGCCTTTGAGATAGCATCAGTAAATTTACCCATTCCCGTGCAAACCAAGAACTATTATAAGAATGTTTCTGACAACAAGGAGATTGTAAAATTAGTCTCTGTGCTTAGCACAATCATTAACTCCACCAAAAAGGTAAGTCAAGAGGATCCATAGCCAAGCTGAACATCTTAAGTGTCTTACATGGAGGGTCTAACTCACAAGTCTCACCCACTGGGCCTTCATAGAGGGGGTTATAGAATCTTCTCATGCCCAGTAAGTGTTTACCTAACTAAAGGTTTCTCATTCTAGACTGCAAGGTGAGAGAGAACCATTATTCCCGTGTTCATATTGTGTTGTTTGTGTTTAATTTCTTATTTACAAATACATTTAACTTAAAAAATTTGCTATGTCCCAAACCACATGTCAGTATGGGATTAGCAATTCACATTTAAGGAGTCAGTGATATTAGTATATTTGAAATAATGTAAGATTTATAGCCAATTTTTAATGTTTTTCTAGTCAGGTAAATCTCACAAAATATTTGAAGTTTTTTATAAGATAAATAAATGTATGAAAACAGATGAAATTTTGTGTATCTTGCCATGTGGGAATTAGATAATGATTAGAATAATGAAAACATTAGTACTGGCAGAATAAATTTGACTGGACATGAATGTAAATTCAGATTAATTTTTTCCTTTCAACTTGCTCTTAAGTTTGCTGGTTTTTTTTGTTGTTGTTGTTCAGGCAAATCTATTTTTTTTATGGTCAAAAAGATTCAAAACTCTGCAGTCAGTTTATACTTAAAAAAAAAGAATAGTTGTTATTTGGTGAATAAGTCTTTTCTATTACTCAGTTTCGATAAAATGAGTTTCATTTATTTGAAAGCATTTTGAAGAGCTACCATAGCTGTAACCATGTGAAGAAATATTAAGTTTGATTTTTAAGTATTCCCAAGAGAACCAGCAGCTTTTGCATTTAAGCATTTTCAATTTTCCTTTCTTAATATATTGAAGGTCCTGTATTTAATTTTGCCTTCAGTACAGTGTTCACAAAATTTATTTAACAAATATTTATCTACCACTTTATCAAGCTCTATACTAAATGGTAAAGGTAAGTAGAATATTCCACAATGATAATAAGCATTTATGTAAATTTCCAATGTCTTCATAATCATGAGAATTACAAAAAGTGGATCAATAATAAAGTTCATTACTTACTGGGAATATAAGCAGTTATTACTATGACAATCTAAGGGTAAGACACAGTTGTTGAAATTAGCATGTTGCTGGCAACAAAATACTTATTTCTGCATCATTTTTGTTGCATTTAATTTTATATTATATGAAGGAAATGCACAGATTTTAAGGAAGGAGTCTTCCTTAAAATAAAAGAAAGGGTACCAGTTAGAAGTTCTTGAAGGATTTCTTCCCAGATTCATAGCAACACCAAATTGTTTCTGGAATAACATGTGTACACTTAATCCTAGTTCTAGACGTTGCCAGCTCTCCACGGCCACAGACCTTTCTGAATGATTCTGCCTGGAGCTTCGAAGATCCTCTGACCCCTCCCCTTTCCTCCTGCACAGCCCGTTAGATCGGACTATAAATCTGACCTCCATCCAGCATAGCCTTAGGGAGACCATCAACTTAAAACACTGCCTGTCTTAAAAAGATCAGTTGAACCAAGCAATCAAGGTAACCTAATAAATGAGCATAGCAATAAAAGACAAGCAGAATAGCTTGACATATGTCATTCATTTTATTTTTCCTGTAAGTTCTGTTACCTCTACTCTAAAAAGTTCCAATTTAATCAAGATGGACACTTTTAGGTAAAATAAATGAATCTCAAACTTAATATTGATAGCTGTATGATATTAAATCTTCCCACCCAGCAATACTACTTTTGCAAATCTTCTATTTGTTTTTAATTATTTGCTAATTTTTAGAGTAACCATCATAGAGATCCCACACACTTACTTTATGAACTGTGAGGTGGTGAAGAGCTCAGGATTTGGGAATTTCTACCTACATCCAGGGTTCGTTTTTGCTTTTTAATTTTTAAAAAATATTTATTTATTTATGCATACAAGAACGGGGGTATAGACCAGAGGTGCAGGGAGTGAGGATTTATCAGAGACAGAGCGGGGAGCAGAACAGGCAGATCTACTGAAATACACTGCTGAGGGGGGCAGCGGGGAGACAGGAGAGGCCTGCTGCGCCATGTGGGTCAGCTTCCGGGCCAGAGATCAAACTCATGCTGCTGTGGCTGCCAATGGCTTCCTAGTGCTAAGACTTAACCCCTTGCGCCACCAGGGAGGCCCTGTTTTTGCTTTTTTCATAATCTGAGTTCACTCTCCAAACCATGATGCATTTGTGACTCTGTATTCGTGCCCCTGCAGTGCATTTTGGATAGTCATGTCAGTACTCCAGCCATTCCAGAAGATAAGTTGTGTTTGATATGAAAATTAGCAGGCTTAGATCTGCACTTCTGAGTGAGAAGTCTCAATACCCATTCAACTTGAAATTCCTAGGGTCATTTTAATTGCACATGGGGAGTTGGAGAATGAATTTGGTACAGGATCGTGAAATTTTCTTAAAGTAATTGGACCATTTAGAATGTTGTTGGTAATACTCTGTTTTTTCAAATCATTCCATTAATTCTATTTTGTTAAAATTTTTTCTCATGTACATATAACTCTGAAATAATAATATCAGCAAGTAGGAAAAAACCAATTAACAAGAAGTATAAATATTAGAAATGAAGAGAAAGTTATTTGTAGGTGAGATGATTATTTACCAGATAAATCAAGATGTTAATTTTGAAAAAATATATGGCCCAATGAGAGTGGAGTTAGTAGTCAATTGAAAGATAATGGTAGACATTTCTGCTGAAATGCAATAAACATGTTCCTGAAAATCACATTTTGCAAAGTTGCATGTTTAATATAACAGGGATTCTGAGAAAAAGAGGCAGATGCAAAACCCACGAAAATTTATAGCCAGCCTAGTAACAAGAGCAATAGCAATCACAGCAAAATATCAAGTTTAAAAATGTTGTAAACTTTTGGATAGTGAGGTGATTTATTACCAAAAGGTGAAAGTAGATTGGTGGAGGTGTCGTGAGAAATCCTTGAGGTTGCTGAGCTACGTAAACAAGAAGAATTATACAAAGATCAGGTTGAACTGTGCAGAGAACATTCTCAACCAGGGTGATGCTCATATTGGCCCACTAGGAAGTAGCAGTGGGAACAGCTGCCCCAGAGGATTGTGCCCTTGGTGGTTTGCTGTTTAACTGACATGCGACACTCAGCACTGGAAAAAAAGTGTCTGATATTATGGGCTTCCATGCATGGACATCCTTTCCTGTGAGCGAGCCATTTCACTGAACAGAAGATACTTTATAGTAATGAGGACATCTGATTAAAAAATCCAAACTTACATGCTATCTTTAGCCAGTATAAAAACAGTGGAAAGACAACTCATTGCGAGATACCTAGGAACACAGATAATAAAATGTGTGTGGGGTCCCCATTGGTCTAAAAGTTACTCTAAAAGTTGACGAGGAATCAAAAGTAAATGGAAGAATTGGAAACAGATTATGTTCCTGAATGGGAAGATTTAATGTCATATAAATAGCAATCCTTATCTAATTAATTTTTACATTGAATGCAGTTCTGTGCAATTTCTCAATGAGGCTTGATGCTGAATGTGCTTTATCTGTCCCTCCCGATTTAAACTCATCTTCTGACCTTAGGGAAAATGTCAGCAGGTTTCCACTGAGTGTTCTGATGTGTTTGCCCGACAAGAGTCTTAGAACGGGTGTGGGGAAGGGGAAGAGGGCCTCAGAGTATTTTCTCCACAGCACCTTCTCTGTGGCTTGATTTTGAGCTATAGTTTCAGACCTAAATAGAGGGCCTTGTCCACAAGTCTTTATGGACTCTTTTTTGTTTGTTTGTTTCTAAAAACTGCTCCATCCTTTGGCTGGGGTTGGTACTTGTCACTGTTTCTAGTCCTGAGTTGCTGTTTATACTATTGTAGCTAGTCCCAGTTCTGTGACATTTCTAGCTGGTCACACAGTTCACTAATTAAACATTTTAATAAACCTGTGGGAACAACCAGTAACTGGCCAATATTCACTAACTCTGTGATGCTATTTTCTATTTTTCCCTCTCTTACACTGCGATGCTATTTCCTATTTTTCCTCTTCTCCTGTTATTTGTATTCCAGGAAGTGATTACAGCCATGGATTGCTTCAAATGCTACAATCACATTTGGCAAAAGGAGAAAGAAGAAACCATTACGACATTCATTATGAAAAACCCCTTGCTCTCTGAATTTGAATCCCAGATTCTCTATTTCCAAAAGCTCGAGCAGGAAATCAACGCTCAGCCTGAATATATCTGCGTGGGTGCAATCGCCTTGTACACAGGTTGGCCCCTTTTCTTTCAGACACTCATCAAAATTCGACAGTATTGTTCCATCTCTTCACCTGGATTAGTATTCCAGAGAGTTCCTATCTTAAAGATTGACTTTTCTTTTTATGGACCCCAAGCTTTAAGACCAAGTTGCAGCTTTGTTTTTAATTCCCTTCTGCATGATTATTTGTTCTGGATTATTTTGAACACTTTGATCCTAAGCCTTGAAAATAAGTACTGATTTAGAGAAGGGATGAGTATGTTGTATTTGAAATTAAAATTTACCCTTCCTTTAATAAATAACAATAAGCATCTGAGGCTTATCTGATGGACTTGATATTACTATTTTTTAAAGCATGTTGAAATGTGTTTTGAATGGTTGCAAAACAAGCTTTATAATGAGTGAATACACAATGACTAGGAAAACTATTTTCTCTCCTGTCTGTGCAAGAGTACTAAAAGCTGCCAAGTATTTATTATGGTGAATGGCTTCACTTTGTCTTCCTAGCTTGGTTCACATTTTTCAAGCTGAACTGTGGACTTTTGGGTTTTACAGCTGACTTGAAATTCACCCTGACGGCTGAAACAAAGGCCTGGATGGTTGTCATTGGCCGTCACTGTAACAAAAAATACAGGAGTGAAATGGAAAACATTTTCACACTCATTGAAGAATTCAATAAGAAACTGAATCGTCCAATCAAAGACCTAGATGACATTCGGATTGCTATGGCGGCCCTGAAGGAAATCAGGGAGCAGCAGATCTCCACTGATTTTCAAGTAGGACCCATCGAGGTAACTGATCATCTCTGGCTCACTAAAGAGCATCTTCCCATCACCCTGCTTGGTGGGTGAGATTAGCTGGAGTGTCGGTCATGTCTGGACCAGAGTTACAAAAGGGTGCTGAACCCCAGGAGGACAATTTCAATAGTGACCACACCCAGCTCCTCCAAGGTGCCTTCCATGGGCCACTCTCACCCCTTTACATGTCACCTGAGGTCCCTGAGACAGAGTGTGATATGGGGATTTTGTTTAAGTGGCTTATGCATGAGCGCACAAGGGGTGGGGCAAGCAGGGACAGGACAGGCACAGGAAGGGGGGGGTTGGGTTGGGAGCAGGGGAACTGCGTGAGGACGTGACTTAGCTATAAACCCAGTTTGGCTCATCTTATGGATACCTCTAAAGCCGGAAGTGGACCACACAATTGCTCCCAACTTCAGGCACAGAAACCTGAAGACCCCCATTATACCCCCATGATAGTTGGCCATTGGCCATAGCTCCCCCTTGAGGAGGCTCCCTTTCAGTGGAACACAATTTTCCAGGAAAGGAGGCAGCTCCAGCCACCATGCCCAGCAGCAGGGATGTGAATACAAGGTGGTGGACAGGACCCGGGGGAGGGGCTACCAGTGCACACTCATGTGCTAATATTAACTTGTTTACACCTTTCTGCATTCCATACTTTACATACAAGGAAATGCAGATTCAGAGAAGCAATTTGAGTAGTGTTGCACATTACCTTTGCATCATACTATTTTTCCAAGATGAAATGTTTTATCAAGAATGGGTCACTATATTTGTTCCTTTAAACTAAACTAATTTGATTGCAACATTAGAAGAACTCCAGACATAAAAACATTGTCTTTTCATCATACTGTTACAGGGCAGGGAGAGGGGCACCCCCAGAACCTCCAAACCTACCCGTTCTAAATAGGTTCTGCCATTCGCCGCATCAGGACACAACATATAAGACCTTAAGTGGAAAAGAAACTTTAATACAATTAGTGTGATAATACAGAAAAGACAAAGAATATAGTTTCTAAACTAAGCACCCAAAGTTACCCATCACCTCGTGGGCAAAAGTCCATCCAAATGGGATTGGCCCAAGGCAAGGCCCAAAAGCCTGACATGAGTCTAAAACACCTTTTGGCAGGAGCCAGACAATTCTGGGAGTTAAAGAGCAAAATCAAAACCAAGATCCACGTTGCCATAGTCCCCTCCCCACGGGGCTCTCACCCACATCTGCTTCAATCAGTCCCGGCCAGGGCAGCTTCCTCACATGTCTCTCTGCTCCTTGCGCCTCTTCTGGCCTCCATCCCGCTTCCTTCCTTCTCCCTTTTTCTCTGTTTTTTTCTCTTGTCTCTTCTCCAGCTTCTTATCTTTCCTGCTCAGCTCCACCCTCCCTTGGGTGGGGCAGGGAGCCTGGGACACTCCCCTTTCCTGAGGACCCCCCTCTTACAATACTGTAACCTGAATGCCTAGACTTACGCTTTGATGGTCAGGATTCTGCTCTCATCACACATTTTATTTAAGCTTCCTCTTTGAATTTTAGAAAAGTTCAAATTAATGTGAAAACCTGAAAACCAACCTTTGTCTCATTTTAATCTTTTAGCTCAGAGAGTAGTGAGGATTTGTATCCTGAGGGCAGTGGCTGGCGCAGGCTCTGATTTAAGAACTCCTTCCTGTTTTTACTATCAGAACCTCTTCACAACAAAGAGAAATGGATAGAGTTAAAACCCTGATTTATTTTGCTATTCTAATATTAGTTGCTAAATTGTCTTATGTTTTTAATTGCTTGTTATGTATTTTGTAGTGTTCAAATATGATTTAGGGGCTGACGTCAAAATACCTTTTATTTGTATAATGATTTATAGTTTTCAAAGTGCATTTAAAGAGATATTTTTAGTTATTCACAAAAGTCCTGTGAAAGCTTGGAATGTTCCACTTTTTAGATGAAGAAAAGGAAGGTTGGTGGCTTAGTTGCTCATTTCAGCTTTTCCAGCTTGCAAGTGGGAAAACGAGAACTCTGGGACCTTCCCCCATTGCTTTTCATTCTAATGCTTTAGTAAATGACTGTGTGTAGATTGTTGCATCTGAATGGCAGAGAGTAAATGTTTCTTCTTTTATGTAGGAATCCTATGCCCTGCTTAACAAATATGGACTTCTGATAGCAAAGGAAGAGATGGACAAAGTTGATACTCTGCACTATGCTTGGGAGAAGCTTCTGGCATGTGCCAGCGAAGTTCAAAATGAATTAGTCTCACTGCAGCCTGGTTTCAGGAAAGAACTTATTAGCACTGTGGAGGTCTTCCTCCAAGACTGTCAGCAGTTCTATTCTGACTATGATTTGGTATGACTCTGGCTGTTTCTATGTGTATTTTCAGGGAAGAGTGACCAGAGCATGCAAAATGGAGTTGTCACTTAAAGATTATGTGTCAAATTCAATAAAATTCCCCAAGAATGGGAACTTTATTTTCATGAGAGTAAAGGCATTTCCCTGTCACAATCCTTCCCTGCTGGAGTTCTTCCAGAATACTTTCAATAAGAAATAGGAAACTTGAAAGTGTTGTTCCTATTATATCATTGATCTATTACTGAAGTTGTTTGATAGCTTTCTAAATTGTTGTAGACAAATACTGCTCACATATAATTATAATGGGCATTCTCACAGCAGTCTCTGGTTCCACAAGTTTTACAGAATATCCGGCACTGTCCAAGGAACTGTCTTTGGTGCTGAAGATACAAAAGTGGACAAGGAAGACTTTTAATCAAACATAAATGGTTTAGTGCAGAATCATCTTTTGGGAATATGTTTTATGATGAGATCTATTTCTAACCAATTACAATGTATGACAGAAGGGACATATGTAGACTATAGGATGAAATTAGCAACTATTAACTAGTTGCTCACACCTAATGAAGTTGGGAGATTGGATTCATGTACTATTTTTAACTTCATGGATGAAGACTTGTGCAGAAATCCACATATTTAGATGTTCTAGTATAGGAAAACTTGTTGGGATGTTAAGATTGTGGTTTAACTTAGAAGTAGGCACCAGAGTGACTAAATCTGTGAGATACCAGTGTTTTCGTTAAAAATCAGATATTTATGTACTTGTAGAGTATTTATTGATCCTTCTTTGCCTGTGTCACCTAAGAAATAATAGTCTATCTTTTTATCTTCAGATTTTTTTGAACTATGGAAGTTGCTTTTTCTTAGACTTGAAAATATTTCCAAATGAGTCCCTTTCCTAAGTCCTTTTTTCCAAATTAAAAAATTACATTTCCTATCATGTATATATTAAGCATGAAGTAGCTTTGATATTCAGCTAATATGACCTCAGAAAATTATAAACATGCTTACTCCATCCTATTGTATGTTTACTTCTCTGTTTCAGAATGGACCAATGGCCAGTGGCTTAAAACCCCAGGAAGCTAGTGATAGGCTTATCATGTTTCAGGTAATCTTTTTAGTTTGTGTGGCTTCTAAACAACCAACACCTTAATGTATTTAAAACACACACACATTCCCCCCCTTTAATATAGAAAGGCCTACTGTAGAATATAAATTGTACATTTTTTAAAAATGTGGGTTTCGCAGAGTTAAATTAGAGTTAGTTTCTATATAATCAATTGAACTCATTTAGTATTCCCATTTACATGTGCTCAGAGATCATATATATTTGCTTATTTGTCAATCTTTTTTTTATCTGCTTGTCCATTTAGGTAGAAACCATTTTAACCAGTTTTTACCTGTGTTTTTATTAGAATCAGTTTGATAACATCTATCGGAAATACATCACCTATACTGGGGGAGAAGAGCTTTTTGGACTGCCAGTTACTCAGTACCCTCAGCTTCTTGAAATAAAAAAGCAACTTAATCTTCTGCAGAAAATATACACTCTGTACAACAGCGTCATAGAGACTGTAAATAGCTATCATGATATTCTTTGGTCAGAAGTAAATATTGAAAAAATCAACAGTGAACTTTTAGAGTTCCAGAACAGGTGAGAAATGAAATGTTTAGCATGAGCAGAGCTATGGAACCAGAAATGATTTCTGCTTTAATAGGTTGTCAAGTTCTCTCTCAACCCAGATGTTCCAAAAGCACCCACACTGCGTGGCTCGTGTGCGTCGCCATTACCCTTGTCAAGCGCTATTTACTAATCACCTCCACATGTTTGCAGTGAGACAAGCACATCCTTTAAATCTGGAGAGTCTTCTCAGCCTTTCTGCAGTTTGGAGGGAGCTGATCTCAATTTGTATTATACCAATCAAACTTTTGAAGTTTATGTGAGATGATTTCCTGGAATAAAAGCAAGAGCCTCGTGATTTTTTGGTATCATTTTAAGTGTGGAATACAAAGAATATGAAGGGTCATTTGTTACATTTTTTTGGTTGACAGCTTGGTACACGCTGCTGTATTTTGTACCTAGTAGAATCTTAATATATGTTCGCAGTACTGAAATGGGAGGCAGCTCTATGCTTTACAGTAATGACTTTTAGTTAATACCTTATGTTTGGGGTAAGAAACTATAATAGGGGGCCTCCCCAGTGGCTCAGCGGTTGGGCGCTGCTCTGTGGAGCTGTCGGCAGTGGCGACGCGAGTTCGACACCCGGCCTGGGAGAATCCCACGTGGCGCGGCAGACCTCTCCTGCCTCGCCCGCTGCTCCCCTCAGCAGTGCACTTCTGATCTGCCTGTTCTGCTCCCCACTCTGTCTCTGGTGAACCCTCTCAATGCCCCACGCTTCTGTCCTGTACCCCAGCTTGTATGTATAAATAAAATAAAAAATCTTAAAAAAAAAGAAACTGTAGAAACTGTAATAAAAAGTGTATTTACAGATACTCTCTGAGTCAGATCGGTACTTGAGGGACTATTTTTACTTGGAAAGGCTTGCAGTGGAGATGTCTGGGATCACAGTCAACTCCCTTTCCTGTTCTCTCTGTGCAGGTGTCGGAAGCTGCCCCGAGCCTTGAAGGACTGGCAGGCTTTTCTGGATCTGAAGAAGACCATTGATGACTTCAGTGAGTGTTGCCCTCTGCTGGAGCACATGGCCAGTAAGGCCATGATGGAGAGGCACTGGGGGAAGATCGCTGCACTCACTGGGCACAGTCTGGACGTGGGAAATGAAACCTTCAAGTTAAGAAGCATCATGGAGGCACCTCTTCTGAAATACAAAGAAGAAATCGAGGTACAGTAGAGAGAATGGTGTGAAAGATTGGAAGGTTGCTGGAGATTTATGGGATGGTATTCCTGCACGAGGGAATGTTGGGCTCGTAAACTATGCTGGGGCAAATTTCTCTTTTCCTGGCACTCAGTGATTCGTTCCTTCAACAAATGTTTGTGTGACAGGTTGTTCTGAGTGCTGGAGACACAAGGGTGAACCACTGCACCCATAGATCATTCAGTGATATGTAGAATTGAATAGTTGCAGAAATAAGGGTATAGTTACAAGCTGTGGCAAATACCATGGAAGGAAAAGTGTGTTAGTCTACAAGAGCCTGTGATAAAGGGGCTTGACCTATCTGGGGGTGAGGGAGGAGTAATAAAGATGGGGAAGGTTGGTGAGCTATTCATGGCTTCTAGGTGTAGGGAGTGTGTGTGGGGAGGGGACAGAGTTGGAAAGTTCAAAAGGGGTTGGAAAGTGTAAGGAAGACAGTACCAGACATAGGGAACGTCATGTGCAAAGTTCTGAGGTGTGTTTGGGGAACCGGTGGAAGAGTAGAGTGACTGAGACAGGGTAATGATTGATTCCAGTCTTTGAAGCAAAGGGACCAGCTGGGGGGTGTTTTGAGCAGGGAGTACATAACTAGATGAAGAGAGATTTTTAGGAGGCAAAACTGGGTTGAAGTTGGCCTGAAGGGAACATGGCAGGAGAAACAGGGGAGAGCTATGGATGAACTCTCCCTGCAGTTCTTGCCAGGAGATCTAGATAGATGATGATGCTTGTCCCTGAGTAGGGGATGTTGGGAGAGAATCGGGTTGAGTGATCGGTGCAAAAACTGTGACCTTGATTTGGGGCATGAATTTGATATTTCACAGTTTGTGTTGGGAGTCACCTTGATTTGTCAAAGCAGAGAACTCCAGGAGTAAAATGGGCCTTGCCTAGAGATTTGACAGATTATTGCTGGTTGGGCACAGATGTGCTCACCCAGAGAGGGAGGGTGGTGTGAGACGACAAGCTGGAGAGGATAGTGCTTGAGTCATGTCAGGAGACAACGCTGCAGAGATGATGAAAGTGAGCAGAGAACTTGGAGAGCACGGATCAAGTGTCTGTTAATTCTCTCTCCCCATGTTACATTGATTTGACATTCGAGTTAAATCAGTGATGAAGTCAGTTTTGAATCTTTGATCAAATATTCAAAAATTAAAAGGATATTGCATGTTGGGCCTCCCTGGTGGCGCAGTGGTTAAGCGCTGCGCTGTGGAGCTGTCGGCAGCGCACGATGCGAGTTCGACGCCCAGCCAGGGAGAATCCCACATGGTGCAGCAGACCTCTCCTGCCTCGCCCGCTGCTCCCCTCAGCAGTGTATTTCGGTCGATCTGCCTGTTCTGCTCCTCGCTCTGTCTCTGGTGAACCTTCTCGCCGCCCCACGCCTCTGGCCTATACTCCAGCTTGTATGTAAAAATAAATATTAAAAAAAAAAGATATTGCATGTCTCTTATCCCAACTTTAAAAACTGAAGTATAATCAACATAACAATGAGTTAAGATGTACAACATATTGATTTGATATGTTTATATAGTGCAATGTAATTGCTGATGTAATGTTAGTTAACACACCTATCAAGTCACATAATTATGGTTTCTTTACTGGTGGGAAAAATTAAGATCTAGTCTGTTAGCAAGTTGAATGTTACACATTGTTGGTGTCTGCAATCACTGTGCATTAAGTGCAGGGTCTAGTTATCTATTTGCAGGTATTGTACCTTTAAACGTCTCTCCCATCCTCTTAACTACCCAACCCCTGGTAAACAACATTTCATTTTGCTTTCTTTTTTCTAGTCCAGTTTCTTAGATTTCACACGTAAGTCATACCATATAATGTTTACCTTCCTGTGTCTGACTTATCTCAGCCTTTAACAAGATTTCTTTTTTTTATTGGGGTTGAATAAATAGTATTCCGTTGTTGCCTATCTTTTTTTTTTTTTAATCATCAGCCTTTCTGGAATAGTTGGTGGGAAATTTTATAAATTAAGGTTCTTTAATTTAGTAATATGTCATTTTCATCTTTACCCCTAAATCTGTATCTCCATGCACACACACACCATTTATTATGTTGCATTGGAGATCGGGAAATAGAAGTATTGATCTACATGAAGCCAGTAGTGAAGCTAGGACCTCTGTCGAGACTAGACTAGAAAGGGGAGGGGGTGGCTTTCGTGTAATCCAGTGGAGTTCCCCATTCTAACAGGACATCTGTATCAGCGCCATGAAGGAGCGAGACATTGAGCAAAAGCTGAAGCAAGTGATTAGTGAATGGGACAGCAAGGCGTTCACGTTCGGCAGCTTTAAGACCCGGGGGGAGCTCCTTTTGCGAGGAGACAGCACCTCAGAAATCATTGCCAGCATGGAAGACAGCTTGATGCTACTGAGCTCGCTTCTGAGCAACAGGTAGAGGTGCCATTTACCTTTCTCCTGAGAACTGAGAACCATAATAGCAAACGTTTCAAGGGAGATCTGGTTTAAAAAAAGCATCAATACACACAAAAATTCATATCTGGGTAGTGTGCTCATTCTACACAGTATTTGAGAATATCCTGGTGAGCAAACAACTATTCCAGAAAGACAAAGTGAATAATGAACAAGGAAATGCAAATTTACGAGTCTATGAGTAGAATGAAGCATCAATACCTTTATACGAACATACTGAACATTTAAAAATCTTTGTTTTAATTTTAGCCATGGTTTTATATATTTCCTTTCCCTCTATTTGTGGCATGTGGTTGAAACCATCATTTGGAAAAAACCATGCCACATGGAAGCAACCATTTGGATTTTCCATAATGTTCTCACTCTGCTGCCAACAAACCTCCTGGCACTGTTCACAGCTCAACATGTGAAAGAGAGAGAGAGAGAGAGAGAGAGAGAGAGAGAGATATTTTGAGTTTCAGAATACTCATTCTACTTGGAAAACCTTTTTGCCATCATCTATGGACTAGGAAATCTTGGTTGTGTTCGTGCATTAATGAGATGACAGGTGAAGATAGAGAAGGAATTTAATTCAGAAGGAGATGTAAACAGTGTCACACTTGCTTTGGCAGCACAGTAAAGCTGCATGCTTTGGACCTGCAAGTCATAGACTCGTAAACTTGCATTTCCTTGTTCATTCTTCCCTTTGCTCTTTCTGGAATAGTTGTTTGCTCACCAGGATCTTCTCAAATATTGTGTAGAATGAACACACTACCCAGACATCAATTTTTTCTGCTATATTCTATCTTCAAAATATCATTCTATTCCTTTGTGTACGTGTTTCAAAAATTTAAAATTTGGGAGTAATACCTAATAACACTGTTTCCATAAAAATTCCTCCTTTTCTACATAGTCATACACTTAAGTTTTTGAAATGAGTAAAACAATAACAAATTAGGTTTGGAGATTTAGACCATTGGTAAACTATAGGGAAAACTCTTAGACCTCTCAATGCCTGGTCCACATCTTAGATGGATGGAATCAGAGACTCTGGAGGGGGGACCCAGACAGGCATCATTAGTTTATGTTTGCTAGATGATTCCAGTGTGCCACTAAGGCTGACAACTATTGATGTGGAACTCTCTGATTGATGTCTGCACATTGCTGCAGAGGAGGCTGGGAAATTCAGTATGTTAACTGGGCAGCTCCTTGGCCCAGCAGAAGTGAGATTCTACATATAAAGAAGAAGAGAGAGGAATCAGGAGACCACGGCTGTCTCTTCTACCTCCAGAAGAGAAAGGGGAAGACGGCGGAACTGAGAGAGGCAAAGAAGTGGCCTTCAGGGTATCCATGCACGCACGTATAAATACCCAAAAAGTTGAATGGGATGGACTTGGGTAGATGGGAACATGGAAAGTGCCCCAGAAGAGGAGAAGATAAGGAGCGATTCCTGATCTTATCATATTTGGGATTCAATTAGTTGTTTGGCTCCCAGCAATGACTCTCTAATTGCTCCATGTTATATGAGAACAATAGACTCCATGCATGGGCACAGAAATTCAGTAGAGAGATTATTATTTTCTTGGCCATTGCAACAATGACCAGAATTCTATCACTCTAGAAGTTGGATGGAGTCAGGTCCATGCCAGACCTCCCCCACTGAAGATGATTCTCCCACTTCTCCATGCTCTGGATTGAAAGGGAAAACCCAGCCTAACAATGCCCAATAAAGGGTGGTGAATAAATCACTCAATAGCATCATTTTTAAAAACCAGCAATGTAATTATATTTGTAAAGAAATAGGTAAAAATTAGGATTAAAATTTTTTTTTGTTTGTAAACAAAAATAATAGAAACAAAACACCAAATGCTGAGCGTATTTTTCATTTTAGGTACAATATGCCGTTCAAAACCCAGATTCAAAAATGGGTGCAGTATCTTTCCAACTCAACAGACATCATCGAGAACTGGATGATGGTGCAAAACTTGTGGATTTACCTAGAAGCTGTCTTCGTGGGAGGAGACATTGCCAAGCAGCTTCCCAAGGTTTTAAAATTTTCTTTATGATTATATCAGGTTTTTAAATGTAGAGAACCACCTAATAACTGTCAATTACTTTAAAAATGTGATACTTTAACTGCTGCTGAGATACCTCCTCCCTAGACTTTCTGGTGTTGCTATTGAACTATTGAGAGAGAGTAACTGTGGAAAAGGAGGAGGTTGAAAATAAGAGACAGACAAAACTGTGAGGTTTTATAGGAAACAAAGGGTTAAAAATCGAAGAATGAAAGCCTGTTAATTGATATACTCCAGATAATTTGAAGGTAGAATTTAGAACAGCATAGAATTATGAAGTAGTTATCTTGACAATGGCAGGATAATTTGCTCATCTACTACTGACATTTAAAAATAACTCACATCATAAAATATACCCAATTATATCTGTACTGTAAAATGGAGGGGTAGTAATCTGCAGGAAAAAAATCTCCCAAACAAAAAGAGCCTCTGAAAATGTTGAGTGTGTTTTTCTCATCAAATTGTAATCACTCACTAGGTAGATGTGGAGTGTATTTTCAGCTTTAAAAAAACACATTTTTACCACATCTCAAGTATTCTTATTCAATTATCTTAAATTGTTTGCAAAATTATAACATTTTAACATCTTCTAGCTTTAGAAGCACGATTACATTGAGTGTTCTTTTCATTCAGTGTCCTCGCATTCTCTCTGGTTGACTTTCAGCTTAATTACAAAGGACAGATATGTGAGCTGATTTCCTTTTTTGGCCATCAGGAAAATGAATCCATGCACTAAAAATTGATGAATTTACTTATATTATTTATCTACTCCTGCTTTTGTATGTGGGCATATTTTTCTTCTTAATGAGTGAAGGAGAATCTCAAATTGGACTTACTGGAAACGTTCACATGTAATATGGAAGGAGGGATTTCTTGCTCTCATATCTGAGAGTATGTGATCATTGGAAAAATACAGAAAATTTTAAGGAAGGAAGAAAATAAAAATCATTCTAGTCTCTGAAAATCATCTCTACCTTTTCCATTTTTCCCTGAAAATTTTCTATTTTAAGAAAGGTCACAATATGAGGGTTATATTGGAACTAATTTTCTTATTTTAAATGTTGAATTTTCTAAATGCACAATTTAAAGCTCAGTGTAGAAAACGTGAAAGACAGAAAATTCATTTCTTTTAGGATAATCGGTGCAACAATTACAGCCGTTCTTCCCTCCCAAATTGTCTCTTATGATTATCTTTGCACCTGTTCCCCGTTTTCATGTAACAGAGTTGGGGTGACAGGGTTGTACTAAGTTTCTTTAGAAGGGGGTGTGATGTTGCAAAAGGTGCCTGGACAGCTGGCACACGCATGGCATTAGGGGCAGGCGGCGGGGTTGCAGGGATGCTCAGATCAGACACAGCCGGAGTGCGGTCTCGGCCTCATGAACAGACACGCACACTGTGCTTTATCCCCCCGTTCTCACAGGAAGCCAAGCGCTTTTCCAATATAGATAAATCTTGGGTGAAGATCATGACACGGGCGCACGAGATGCCGAATGTGATTCAGTGTTGTGTTGGAGACGAGACACTGGGCCAGCTCTTGCCACACTTGCTAGACCAGCTGGAAATATGCCAGAAATCCCTCACTGGGTAAGTTCCCTGGCCTTAGCTAAGGGTCTAAGAAGCCTTCTTAGCTCCGAGAGTGAAAAGGACTGGGCAGAGTAAAGGGTGTTCGAATGATAGGACTTAAGGCTTTTTACATCGCTAGGGCAATATCTTGCAAACATAATCTCTGATTTTTAAAATCTACCTATTTTAGGGGAGAAAAGAGCACAAGGGACTATGGTGATGGTTCACAGGTAAATTGGTGGTGGGAAACCTATGTGGGTACATAATCATGTAAAGGATATAAATTAAATTTTTAAAAAAGGGAAAAAGAAAAAAAATTAAGAAAAGAAATGTCAACCTAAATATATATCTGGTAAACAGTTTTTAGAAGTCGCAATGGACTTGAGACTCCTTCAGGTAAAGATTATCAGAGAATACAATGGGCAGAACATCACTGCAAGAAAAACTAAAAACAATGGATTACGGTGGTGGAGTACAGCAACAACACCTAAGAGTGGGGATGGGATCCTACACTTCTAAAATGCAAACAACAATGTAAACCAATGTTAACTCAATAAAAAATACTATTTTTAAAAAAAATAAAATCTATTTTTCTGATGTCCTACTGGACAAGCATTTGAAAAGCCAGAATATTTTATTATAATCAACCAAGAACTACATGAATGGTATGGAATGTCCTCAACACTCAAGATTATACAGAAATGAGAGCTTAATATATCTGTCAATATACATAGACACAGACACAGTCAGGCCTTATGTGTGTAGAGCTGGGTGAATTCCAAGAGGACATTTCTTTCTTGTTCTTGCCCTTTGACTGATCACTATAAAATCACATAAACAGAAATAGGTTAAGTAGTAGTATTCTAAAACCTGTTACCTATTATTACATGGAGGAATTTGGCGAGTGGCTGAAACTTGTTTTTCATTTTAGGTAAAATTTTATTGACTTACCTAAACTGTAAATTCTGAGGGTACCGTTTCAGATGTAGTTTTTTAAAAAAAGCTTAAAAGGGAATTCTGGTTGAGTTGTGGTTAAAACTGCATGATTCTATTCGAATGTGCTAGAAAAGGAAGATGCAGAGGTAGAGATCTAAGACCAGCTGGAAAGAATATTTCTGTGACATGAGAAGTCAATATAAAATAATGCACATATGGCAACAGAAGTGCAATTGGTAGCAAGCCTGTGATGGAAACATTCCTCAGGTTCTGGTAACTGAACGGGGTCAGAGAACAGTCTTTTCATGAGACTCACTGGGCCTGGATTTTGCTTCTACTTTGTTGGGAGATTGATTGGATCTTTTAAATTTTCAACCTCAAGAATGAGATGTAGGTTTCAGCTGACATAGTCCTGTGCTTGCCAAAAAAAAAAAGACCAAAACTAAACACTCCCTGTGTGTATTTTTTCTCCTGTTCTTAACAAAATACAAAGTTTCTCTGATGAGGTCTAATGCTTATACTACACTGGCCATAAATGAAGAAATTCAACCCCTTTTTCTGGAAAGAACAAATTGTTCCTCCTTCTGAATATGGATGTTGCTGGGCAAAAATTAGTAACAAAATGAACAAAATGAAAACACAGAGCAGGAACATGAGATTGTCTCAAAATCTCCCCCAAAAACCCATCCATATTAATTTATTCCTAGAAGGACCAGTTCAGTGTGTTTATAAAGTTTATCTTTTTCTTCCCCATGTAGGTACTTGGAGAAAAAGCGACTTTGCTTTCCTCGGTTCTTCTTTGTCTCGGATCCTGCCCTTCTGGAGATCCTGGGGCAGGCATCAGATCCCCACACTATACAAGCCCATTTGCTGAATGTGTTTGACAACATAAAAACCGTCAAGTTCCATGAAAAGGTTGGCCTCATCCCAATGCTGGTCAGCAGGAATACTATCTTAGAATCTCAGCTGTCTTTATCAAACTATTCTCTAAGATTAGCTTTATTCTTCCTGCCCATTAACTTTCAGCCAGTGACTAAAAATACACTTTGGATTCCAATTTGCCTTCAAATTCTGATTTCTTAATAGCCAAAGTACAGATTTGAATAATCCATAGTTTAAATATGGTTAGGGGTGCCTAGTGTGTAACATTTGTGGTTTTTCATGCTAAATTAATGTGGTTATTCAACAAAACAAAGAAACCCACTGCTCAAAAAATGTACCGTGTCTCACATAATTGCCATAGCAATTTGCTTAGGCTTCAGAAGTTATTGGCATGCTGGTCTTTCCTGTTTTTTATCATGCTTGATTGAAAGCTATTTTTTTAAACACTCCCAACAAGTTTCTAGAATCATGGCACTCAAGGGGACCCAAAAGAAGTTACTGGATGCGAGGGACAACCTATTGGCATAACAGCCAGAAGATAGCGTCTGATCCATCCCTTCACCCAAACTCCCTGGATAGTTACCCTTTCAGCTTAATGATGGACCCACCTGGTGCTTCATGCAGACCCTGGATATCATTTATCTCTTCATCCCAGCATGCAGTTTGCATTTGTTGAGTAATTACCATTTGCCAGGTGTTGTGCTTGGCATGGGGAATACACCAACCTCAGGAGCTGTGCTCCAGTAGAGAAGACAGAGAAGGAAACGGCTGGAATGCATAGGGACAATGACTTCAGTGGCAGAGCTCCCCACTGTCGGCAATTTCAAGCCTCTCATTTAATTCCAAACCCTCGCTATGCACGAGGCATGACACTAGTCAGGGGGTCCGAGGAAGAAGAGATCACATAAATATGGAAACTGTTTGTGTAGCACAACATTCAAGGATATTTGGCAACCAGATCTGATCATTTTTGACTTATTATGCTCATTTAAACACAAGGCTCGTGGGAATGCCTATCAGGGGCCCCTAACCTGAGTGTAGAGGGCTAAGAGCAGACTTCCTGCAGAAGAGTATGATGTTCAAACTGATTTTTGAAGGTGAGTGGAACATAACTAGGCAGGTGGAGAAGAGAAGCCTGATTTGGTCAGAAGGAAGCATAAAGGGGCTGGAGCTGTGGATAGCCCGACACCAGAAGTGTGTGTATGTGTGGAGATATGTAGCTTTGTAGAGCTGCCCTGGATCAAAACAACAGAAGTTTATTTGCTCATATTTCTGGAGGCTTGAAGTCCCAGCTAAGATATCAGCAGTCTTACTTCCTACTGTGAGGGAGAATCTTCCATACCACCCTGCTAGTTTCTTGGGGCAGCTGGCAATCCTCAGTGTCCTTGGCTTGTGGACACATCACTACAATCTCTGTCTCTGTCTTCATAAGATGTTCTCCCTGTGTCTGTGTCTTGGTGTCTGTATTTCCTTCTTCTTTAAAAGACCCTAGTCCTTAGATTAGGATCCACCCTCGCCCAGTATATGACCTCATACTAACTCAATTACATCTACAGAGACTATTTCCAAATATGTTCCCATTTATAGGCACTGGGGTTTAGGGATTCAGCATATAACTTTCTTGGGGGGGGGAGGGGCACAATTTAATCCACAGCAGGTAGAGATAAGCAAACAGAGCAGTGGGAGAGGGAGGCATGGGCTAGGGGGCCAAGTTCATCTTCCTATGGAGTTTCTTCAATCTGAACATAAGAAGGGTTGTTAGCACTGCCAGGGACCTGATTTATTTACAGAAGATTCTCTGGCTAAGTGTAGAACTGAAAGAGAAGGAGTTTTAGGAAACCAGTGTCAGAAGCAATTGCAAAGTCAAGATGCAAAAATCTGAGCTGCTGTAAGAAGTGTTGATGAAGGGGGTGATGGAGAGGGAGAGAAGACAGGATGGATTTGAGTGGTTTAGAGTCAATGTTTCTTATGGGTCTCTTGGATGTGTGGGCTGAGAGAGGGGATTGGACTACTCAGAAGTTCCTGCCCAAGTTTTGCTCTCATTCTTCTCCTATAACCCCAGGAAATGAAGGGTCTAGAGTGAAGGTTCTCACTGCATCCTTGAAGATAATTTAAACTTCTTCATTTTTAACCTCTGTCATGGCAATTCTTAAAACAGCATTGCTTTTTTTTTAAAAAAAATTTGGATTATTCCTGCCATAAGGTTTCTACAACTAGGGCAAAAACGATTTTGTGGGTCCAAAATCTTGTAAAGTTGTAGGTACAAACTTCTAGGGTGGACTTTGGAAGGATCTGTGCACATGAAGGGCCCCGAAACTGAAGCCCCCTGGCTTACTTGTGGACCACCCCTGTCTACAATGAGAATGTCATTGACACAGCACTAAATCTGAGCCCAAGCAATCTAATTGAAGGGAACAAATTCCAGTTTCTAAAGGACTCAAACAACAGACTATATTTACTTTACAGTTTGTGCTATTTTGTTTAGTTGGCAAGAACAACCTGAGGTGTACAGGCAAGTAGGACAGGCATGAGTCAGCCCTCGTAATAGTCAGTGAATGGCAGAGCCCCATCTGACCTGCATTTTAGAACTCCAGAACCTACGCTATTCTCATTATGCTGTGCTGTGTGCAATCTGAAGTGAAATGCCAAGGCTGGGAGCTGGGTTTGCATCAGGAAACATTATTTGTAACCGAAAACTCCAGGACAGAGCACAGTGTCTAGCAGAGAACTAGAATCACCTCCTAAGGTGTTTGCATGAACCACATCAGCCAGGCCATTGCCAAAGTCAACTTCATAACTTGTGGTGGATGACAGATTCTAGAGAGTCTTTTTTCATTTGCGGGAACTTTAGAGAATTTTTTTGCTCATCATATTTGTGTTGAATATTTCTCCTAGAAAGCAAAATTTCCCCTCTCAGTATAGACTATTTGAAGTTGATTTAGTATTTTAGGTTTCATGGATAACATTTCTCTTGTTTTGAAGTTGATTTTAACTCATCTTTTGCCTTTTACAGTCCATAGTTTAACTTTCTACGGGAAGGATAACATTGACAAGAATGCAATGGACAAATTAATTCTTTATGTGAATATAGCTTTTTTTTTTTGGCTTCTAACATAGATCTATGATCGCATCCTGTCAATTTCCTCTCGAGAGGGTGAGACGGTTGAATTGGCCAAACCCGTGATGGCAGAGGGCAATGTGGAAGTTTGGCTCAATTCTCTCCTGGAGGAATCTCAGAACTCGTTACATCTTGTGATTCGCCAGGCGGCTGAAAATATTCAAGAAACAGGATTCCAACTGATTGAATTCCTTTCTTCCTTCCCTGCTCAGGTCAGTATATTGAAATTGGAAAGCATTTTTTATGGAACAGTCATTTTAGATCTCATGCATTGCCTATTGTAACTTCACAACTGTATCTAAAATAGCTTTGGATCAGGATTTGTTAAATGTAGGTAAGTTTAAAGAATTCAGCTACAAATTATTTGTGTGTTCATATATATATGGCTATATAAGCAAATATAAATATGTATTGTAGATATTTAGAATACTTTCAACTTAAAAGTTTTTTTTCCTACTGAATTGTTTCAGAACTTAAATCATAAAAACGTACTTAGTGTACAATAATGAGAACTATTAAGATACATTAAGATACAGAAAATGACGTTTTCTTAGCCAATGTGATCAATTAGGATATTGTATTTACTATGTAAAAATCCTGTGTTAGTTTGGTGAAGGCAGATTTAAGACACATTCTTTATCTGCCAGTAACTTGAAATCTATTGAGGAGAAATATGACTTTGTAAAAACTGAAAATTACAGGAAATTGTAGATACATCATGAGACTGGTGCCTATTAATCACCAGGTGAATGAAACATACAGTTTCTATAGGTTTTGACACGTCATCAGGCCAAGGCAAGGGTAGCTGTTTATTTGCCTGGTAATCATAACTATCTGCTATATTGTAGTTTCTATCTGAACATATTAGCATGCCACACCCATTCATGGAGGTTTTTATTTTAATTTCCATCAGGTTGGATTATTAGGAATTCAAATGATATGGACACGGGACTCAGAAGAAGCCCTTAGAAATGCCAAGTTTGATAAGAAAATCATGCAGAAAACCAACCAGTCTTTCCTGGAGCTCCTGAATATCCTGATAGACTGCACCACACAGGACCTGAATCCCTTGGAGCGAGTTAAATACGAGACGTTGATAACCATCCATGTGCACCAGAGGGATATCTTCGACGACCTGGTAAATGCCTTACACATGCCCTGGCACCTGCCGAAAAACTAACACGAGTCCCTCTCTGAGCTTACTCACTGGAATTAGTTTGAATGAATTCAGAGAGAAGGTTAAATCCAGGCAACAGCTCATCTTCATGAGGAGAGCTGGCTTGCCAGGTTCTCTTTTTAGTTTTTAGCTGCAATTTCAGTCATATTTGGGTGATCTACACTAAGATTTGACTGAGGCTATGAGATGAGACTTTATCTGAAAATTCTTTTTTTTTTAAAGATTTATTTATTTATTTATACATACAAGCTGGGGTAAGGGCAGAGGCGTGGGGCGGCGAGAGGGTTCACCAGAGACAGAGTGGGGAGCAGCACAGGCAGATGGACAGAAACACACTGCTGAGGGGAGCAGCGGGGAGGCAGGAGAGGTCTGCCGCACCATGTGGGATTCTCCCCGGCCGGGCGTCGAACTCGCATCGCTGCTGCCGACAGCTCCACAGCGCAGCGCTCAACTGCTGCGCCACCAGGGAGGCCCTGAAAATTCTTTATGTGATTGTGTTTGATGCTCAGGTGTCAGGCAGCCTCCTAAGAAACTTGCATTGTGTTTGGGTTGGCTAGCACTTCAAGGCTTCTGATAAATCACATCTCTCACAAGGTTAGCTACATTTTTATGTCAGTAATTACAAATGTGCTTTCTTCTTTGAGTTTGTGATGTTCAGGTATCATGCAGGTGCTTGCCTTTGAAGAGAGAATAGGGGCTATGATGGTGCCTGGATGAACTGGTGGTGGAAATTCTAGGGGGACTACACCTGGGAAAAGAAAGGAAACATTGTAAAAAAAGTGAACAAAGATGTGAAATTATATAAATAAATAAATTTTTAAAAAAAGAGAGAGAATAGGGTGGAAAAGAAAGTTCTGTAGCTATAGAAAATAGGAGATGTGAGAAGAAATGAAATTTGTCCTCTGCTATAAAATACATTAGGTGAAGAGGGCAAGAAGCTCTTATTTTCCTAATAATTTTCTGGATTGTGCCTCACACCAATATATAAAAGAGATTATGAAAGATTGGTCTGATGTATATTCAAGCTTTCTCTGCTAATCTCTCAATAGTTAAGCACACTATTTGCCTCTCAGAAATAAAGGGCTCAGAATAATTTTAGATTTCTTATTTATCAAGGAAATGATTAAAATGGCTTAAATTTTTATTTAAAAAGTTCATACAAAGACATCGCTGGCAATAGCCTGTCATTTTGATGGTAGAATTTTTGGCCAGCTGCAAACGCTAGGAAAAATAATTAATGGATTAAAAAAATCTAACGATGTACTTTGTCATAATAACAAGAGATGCCTTTATCTTAATGAGATGATTTTGTTCTGCCTTTGTTTGCTGTGACTTTCATAGACTGTATTTCATGATTAGGACTGAGGCGTTGGAAATTGAAGGCTGAAGTTTAAGAAATACATATGTTTCTATTAAAATCTATCATGCTATTGAAATTGGGGGGCACTCTGAGGGGTGTCTCTTGGATTTTCATATCCCCATGTCTTCTAAAATATTGTTGCTGATCGATACAGGGATGGATTGAACGGTGAAAGGACTGACATATCTTACCTCAATGGGGTGTTCCTTTTGCTCCCGGGTATCAGCTACACGAATGCCAACGTGTGTGTTTAATTAATGGTGCTTGTCTCAGTTTTACCATGTACCTTTTGCGTTCCAGTGTCACATGCACATCAAGAGCCCCACAGACTTTGAGTGGCTGAAACAGTGCAGGTTTTATTTTAATGAAGATGCTGACAAGATGATGACCCACATCACCGACGTGGCGTTCATTTACCAGAACGAGTTTCTGGGCTGTACCGACAGACTTGTCATAACGCCGCTCACAGACAGGTGACAGAAGGGCTGGGACTCCAGACCTCTCTCCCTCCCTGCCTGGCATTTTCAGTCTCTGCAGGGGATTTCTGCTTAATATTACTTTAGAGTTGATAGGCTCTTTTATACCAAAGTCTTTGAAATTCAGTCTTTTTGAATTTGAATCTTTTGACTTATGTCTTCACCAGGGATTGAGGTTTGTGACTCTGCCAGACTTTGCCTTCAGTCTTGCGCAGGTTAAATTTAAATGACCTCAGTGGATTGAATGGGCAGGAAGTTGTCGTGTATTAGTGGGTGCAGATCACCATGAACTAGGGGGATGCTTTAGGGGCCGAGGCGCCTATTTTTCATGACAGACAGGAAGTTAAGATGGTTTTTTGTCAGGAAAAGAATTGACTACCAATGCAGGTGGAACGGGGCAGAGGACATCAGCGTGGACATCTGTGATTCCCACTTCTTTCTCTCGCCTGTTACCTGCCAACGGTGGTTGCTAGAGTAACCTCACAACTTCCTGACTCAGTTTCCTCATCCGTAAGATTTACTAGCTTATCTCCAAGGTTCCTTCCACTTAGACTTTGTGGCATCAGCCCATTGCATCTGCTGTGTGCAGGGGAACACCTAATGCTTACTCTGGACAAAATGGCTGAGCGTTACAATCAGTATTTTGCCTGAGCAGAAACTGGACAGCAATCATCTTCACAGAATGAACCTCTGGGCTATTAGGTTTGAAATATTATCAGATGAAATAGAAAAGTTTGCTGTAACAGCACTACCATCTGCTTGATTGTTTCATCTGCTCATTTATGATCCGGCATGAAATGTTCACTTTCCACAGAGAATGGAGGAGCTGCAAGAGATTTCATTGGGTGTCATTTTCCTCTAGCCTTTTCTTGTCTTCATACCCTACTTCCTTCTTATGCCTGGATGGAGGAGGATTGTTACTGGACACTGCTCAACATCCTTTTGGAGTTTTTTTCTCTTTGTTTTGAAGTCAGCGGTGGATATTCACAAAGTGTGAAGAATTCCTTGAAACGCTGGCTGTGCAGCTATTTCACGCTTTTCACATCCAGCCACCCTCCGTCCATCTGTCCTTCTGATCAAGCTCCATCCTGGGCAGGGAGCTTTCTCTGCTGGTCTCTGGAGAGAGCCTAGTGCTGCCTCCGCGACCACTCACCGTCTCCCAGGCCATCGCTAATTTTGACTTTCTACTGGGTTATTCTCATCTCCAATATGCAATATGCCACAATATGCTGCAGTTACTTCTAGAAGGGAAATCCTCCCGTGACCCTTCCAATTCTCCTCCCTTTGTGTGTTCCCATCAAACACAGAACTGCTCAAAAGAGCAGTTTCTCTCCACCCATTTTTCCTGGAATTCTCTCCAACCAGGCTTCCCGGGTTGGTTTTCTGTCGCTGCCACAATAAATCACCATATATTTAGAAACGTAGGCAGCATAAATCAATTATCTTAGAGTCTGACGTGCTTCACGTGGGGGGAGAGGGGGTGCTGACGTGGGTGCGCTGCCTCCTGGAGGCTCTAGGGGGAGACGCTGAGGCGTGAGAGTGGGGGAGACTCTGCTTCAGCTCGCGGTTGTCCTGAGTCCTGTCCCCGCAGGACTGATGCGCTGACTGTCCCGGAGACTGCCCAGCGCTGGGGGCTGTGGTCCCGGCTGGCTCGCGGCCCCTTCCTCCATCTTCACAAACAGCAACAGTCGATTGCGACCATTGCACGCTGCAGATCTCTCTCTCCCTCTCACGCTTCACCCACTCTTCTGCCTCCTTCTTCCCTTTTAGGAATCCTGGGAGCAGATCGGGTCCATGGGAAGATCCAGGATAATCTTCCCATCTCAAGGCCTTTAGCACCTGCTAAGTACCTTTAGCCTCATAAGGTGGCTCATTTGCGGGTTCTCGGGACAACGTGTGGGTGTCATTCTGCTCTTGCCCTTTTCCCCCTCCTCTGGTGAGAGAGTCCCCCAGACCTTCCTGTCCCTAACCCAGCTTTCCTCTTGGACCTAGCAGCAGCATTTGCACAGCTGCTCACTCTTGTTGTGACACTTTCTTACATGCCTTCCAGGCTCCGCTGTTGCTCTGCTGTCCTGGGTCACACTCCAGCGCCAGGAACCGCTTCATCTCCCTGACCCCAAACACAGAGGCCGGAATTCTGGTTTCTCCATCTCTCCTGGCTTCTCAGGGATTCCAGTAGCTTTAAATACCATGTTGGGCAGCTCTGCTCTTTTAAGACTGGGTGTCTCTCCCTGCAGGTGTATCTCTTTCCTTTTTCCTTCCCTCAATCAACCTGAATAAAAAAGTCACGTAGATGTTGATCTCTGCCCGCACTGGGCTTCTCCTTTGAACTCCAGACACACCCACTCACTTACTTGCACATATTCCCCTGGAGGCTCACAGCTCTGGAGGGTTTATCCAGAAACAGCCGTCTGAATCTTCCGTTCTTTAATCTTGGGAGGTGAAGCCTCACTGTATGTTTCAGAAGAAACTTCTAGATGTCTGTGGATGGTTCTGGTGATCTCTCCCTCTCTTCAGATGCTATATCACGTTGGCTCAAGCTCTTGGGATGAGCATGGGAGGCGCCCCCGCCGGGCCTGCAGGAACAGGCAAAACAGAAACCACCAAGGATATGGGGCGCTGCCTCGGGAAGTACGTGGTGGTGTTCAATTGTTCGGACCAGATGGATTTCCGAGGACTTGGACGGATTTTCAAAGGTGAGGGTTTATGTCTTATTTCATGAGGAGTTTCAGTTAAGGTGGAATATCTTTTTTTTTTTTAAAGATTTATTTATTTATACATACAAGCTGGGGCACAGGCCAGAGGCATGGGGCGGCGAGAGGGTTCACCAGAGACAGAGCGGGGAGCAGAACAGGCAGATGAGAAGCACACTGCTGAGGGGAGCAGCGGGCGAGGCAGGAGAGGTCTGCCGCACCATGTGGGATTCTCCCCGGCCAGGCGTCGAACTCGCATCGCAAGCTGTCAACAGCTCCACAGCGCAGCGCTCAACCGCTGCGCCGCCAGGGAGGCCCTAAGGTGGAATATCTTGCTAAGATTTGTTTTCCGACAATTGGCTGCATGTTAGTGCCGTTTTTTAAATTGCCAAACTTTTGGAAAAGTCTGAACCCCATCAGTGTCGTGTGGATGCAGCATTACTGATTATTATTGACACCTGCCCTTTGTCGTGTTCTGTGATCGCTGCAGATTTGGGTGTTTAGAAACGAAGTGCCAGATCGCGCACTATTTTGCGGTGTGTTGCGATCATCTATTTGTTAAACTTGGTTCTTGGTTTTTTGAACAAATTCATCTCGGGTTTGTCTTTGCAACTTCATAATGCTTCTTTTTCTGGCTTCCCAAAATTATATGCTAATTGGTTTTTCTGTTTAATTTCCTTTCTAAGGACTGGCCCAGTCTGGCTCCTGGGGCTGTTTTGATGAATTCAACCGTATCGATCTACCGGTCCTCTCTGTGGCAGCCCAGCAAATTTCCATCATTCTGACGTGTAAAAAGGAGCGTAAAAAATCTTTTGTTTTCACTGATGGAGACAATGTGACCATGAACCCTGAATTTGGACTTTTTCTAACCATGGTAAGGAACAGGAGCAGAGCTGCTGAATGCAGCCTCTCAGTGCAGAGTTCAGGCAGGGTCCTCATCATGACCTCCTCTCCAAAGGAGGGTTTGGGGCTGCACTTTTCATACCTGTTTGAAAGACTTTGGGGCTTCCCATTGCACCTCCCATGCTCATCCCGAGAGCTTGAGCCAACATGATATAGCACCTGAAGAGAGGGAGAGATCACCAGAACCATCCACAGACATCTAGAAGTTTCTTCTGAAACATAGTTTGTAGACTTTGGTTACTTTGTGTGTCTAAATTGTCCAGGTATGAGGGAGCCAGAGATAGATAGAGCTAAAGAGAGAGAGAGAGCGAGAGCGAGAGCGAGAGAGAGAGAGAGAGAGAGAGAGAGAACTAGTACTGTGATGGAATGGCATTCTCTCAGGGTTGGTTCCCACTTTGAAGCTCCCCCTCAGCTTCTAGGATAGCTTTGAACTGTCACTGATGCTGAACTGGAATAAACAGGTTGGAAAATGAATGAATGAAATAAATTATTATTTAATATTAAAAAAAAAGACTTTGGTGCTAAACAGAGCTCATAGTAGCAGTTCATGACTTCGTTCCCTGGTCCAAGGAGTGCGAGCTGTATAAGTGGCTCTTCTGTCAGTCTAGATATAGGTGTGTGCAGACTGAATCTTCCATTACTAACCTGTTGATGTGGGCTGCCCCATGACTGTGTCACTCATCCTGAGGTTTTCTTTTCTGTGTAGAATCCCGGCTATGCTGGGCGGCAGGAGCTCCCTGAAAATTTGAAGATTAACTTCCGATCTGTGGCCATGATGGTGCCGGACCGGCAGATCATCATCAGGGTGAAGCTGGCCAGCTGCGGCTTCATCGACAACATCGTTCTGGCCAGGAAGTTTTTCACACTCTACAAGCTGTGTGAGGAGCAGCTTTCTAAGCAGGTGTGAAGTTTGAAGGTCTTTGCACTTCGGCATGTTTCAGTGAGAGTATCTCATTTTGAAACGTTATAGACTGGAGGTGCTTGACAAAAGCACTTTATTGATAAATAGTGATAAGTATCGATAACTAGAAACTCATATCACAAAAATTTTATGTGCATAGTTTTATTAAGAATTGCATTTTCTGGTGTTCTGATTTTATTGAAGTAACGCTGGTTTATGACACCATGTATGATTTAGAGATGTGGTATCATACCTCTTTAAATGTGTGTTACCACACCCCCCACCAGGCACCCAGAGTTTACCACAGTTCATAAGTGGATGCCCTCTCCCTGCTGCTGCCCATTGCCCGCCTGCCCCTCTGGGAGCCTCAGTTCTGCAGTCAGATTTCTAGTGGTTTAATTTTGTCTGTTACTTTGCTGTGTTTATTTATATTCCACATGAGTGAAATCATTGGATATTTGTCTTTCTCCTGACTTGTTTTGGTTACTTCCAAACTCACTCAAAATTTTGTCCAAGCTTTGCTAATCGTCTGTCTTACGTATTGCAAATCCCTTGCTAGTTTCTTGTACTATTTGTATTAGCAGATTCTGACCGTCCTGGTAAGAGGCATGAAATTCGGCATTTGTCACATCTGTATTAGTTTTTTTTTTTTTTTATTGACCGTATTCCCACAAACTTAGTAGCTTAAAAAATGCACACTCCTCCACAGTTGCTATGGGTCAGGAGCTCTGGGGGCTATGGTTTCATCTGATACTTGACTGGGGGAAGATCTTCTCCTAGGTCTTTCTTGTTGTTGGCAGAATTCAGTTCTTTGTGATTGTGAGACCGAGGGACTCAGTCTCTTGGTGGTTTTCAGCTGGAGAAGGCTACCTGCAGTTCTTCAGCTGTACACAGTTCTCGCTTACATGGAATGTCCCAATATGACCTCTGGCTTGCTCAAAGAGTTTCCAACAAGATGAGCACTACAATCTTGTAGTGGATTCTGTCACTCCAGAGAGATAGAAATAAATGGATGCTATATATGTGGAGAGCTTTACTATAAGGCATTGGCTCACATAGCCATGGAAGCTGAGATGTTCCATGACATCCCATCTGGGAGCCGGACCCAGGAAAGTCAGGGATGTAGTAGGAAGGGCTGATGGTGTATATTCTAGTCCCAGATCAATGCTCCAATAACCAGGAGCATGGAGAGCAAGAGAAGATTGATATTCCAGCCCAGCTATCAGGCAGAGAGAGGGCAAATCCAACCTTTCTTCACCTTTTTGTTCTCTTGTATGCTCAGCGGATTAGATGATGCCCACATATAGGGAGGGCCATCTTATTCAGTCAGTTCACAGATTTAAAAACCACTAGCTTCCCAAAACATCCTCACAGACACACGCAGACATCATGTGTCATCAGCTGTCTGGACATCCCATGTGAACTTCACACATCTTCTGTCATGTGGCCACTTAATTACATATACATGATCACCCAACCTGTCCCCTTTGATGTACTCTTTTGGTTAGAAGAAAATCACAGGTGCTGCTTTGAAGGTATTATGCTAAGTGAAATGAATCAGAAGGAAAAAGACAAATACTGTGTAATTTCACTCGTGGAAAATAAAGAAATAGAGCAAACTAAAGAAGACGAAAGACCCCCTCTTAGACTGTGAGAACAAAGTGGGGGTTAACAGAAGGGAAGGGGGTGGGAAGGTAAGTCAGGTAAATGGGGTCAATTGTTTGGTCGAGGACAGAGATTAGTCTTTTGGTGGCAAACATAATACAGTATGTACGGATGTGGAATTATAATGTGGCATACCTGAAACCTATACAATGTTGTAAACCCATCTAACTTCAATAAAAATAGAATAAGAACAGAAAATGAAGACAGAAAATCACAGGTCCTATCACAGTTGATGGAACAGTTCATAGAAGGGGACAAGCACCAGGAATTGAGAATAATGCCATAATTTTCTAGGATATATACATAAAAATTACTGAAAGTTTATGCTCAATAATAATACATGGCAATAAACTTGAAAATATGACATTAATAACATCTCTGGCCTCCTCTCCAAACTTCTTTTAATCTAGATTATTTTTTATATCTAAAAACTCAACCAAATTATAGTCTCATGCCAAACATTCTTGGTTTCTTCTCTCATCACAAACCATGTGCACTCATTTTTCTCTGTTCCTTTGTCAAACAATCTTTTCCATATTGTTTCTTGCATGTAGAAAACTCCCCATATCCCTAACTCCTGCCCTCTTTACCAGTATTTCACTTTCACTTGTTCGCAAGGTCCTTGCGACATGGGGTGAGTTGATACTGACAAGTGGGGGGCTCTGTGCTGACCTCTTGGTTCTAAGGATCTTGCTTCACACCCCGGATTAAACTGAGTCCAATACTTGAAAGTTCGCCTTGACTCCTTCCACCACTAGCACTGTGCAACATTGTCACTTTCCTGTAAGTTTGCTCATATTGCCACCACTAGAATGTAAATTCCTGAGGCCAGGATTCAATCTAGATGTTTTCTGTGCTCCATCTTCCAAGGGGCACCTGGTAAGTGAGCCCGCTGCTCTGAGTTACCTCAGCAGGAAATGGTTTTGTTTTTGTTTTTTATAGGTATTTTTTATAGGTATAGGTATATTTTTATTTAACATAAAATTTGCCTTCTTACTCATTTTCTGTGTATAGTTTCACTGTTGCACATATTCTCGGTGTTGGGAAACAGCTCTCTGTTAACTCTCTCATCTTCCAGAACTGAAACTGTTCCCCTGAACAGCAGCTTGCCTCTCCCTTCCACACAGTGCTGCATTCCCTTCTGCTCCATGCACTGGGCTATTCCAGATACATCGCATAAGTGGAACCATACAGCATTTGTCCTTTTGTGACTGGTTTATTTTACTTAGCATGATTCATCCATAGCATCTGTAGCTATCTATTTGTAGCATGTGACAAGGTTGAATTCCTTTTCATGGCTGGATAATGTTGCATTGTACACAGGGCCGTGTTTTGTTGGTCCATCCATGCTCAGATAGACTATAGCTCCCTGACACCGGGGGTGGCGCTGCTGAGAACGAGGTGGACACTGTCTATCTCTGAACCACTCTTTCCCTTCTTTTGGAAATGTGCCCAGAAATGGGATTGCTGGATCATAGGGCAGCTCTATTTTTAACTTTTTGAGTAACTGCCATATTGTCTACCATAGTGGCTGGATGATTAGTTTTTAATTACTCAATTTTTATGTGTTAAATTTGGCATGGCTATGCTTCTGTGAACACACGTCGGGCAGTAGAAGAGCCGAGTCTTGCTTTTTGGTTTGTCCTTCTTCTCCATTCTAGGCAGCTCTGGAACGGAGCTACTCTTCCTCCTCGTCAATAGCCCCCTCCCTCCTTGCATAAAACGGTCACCAGTGGGGTCTCAGTTTAGTTCTGGCTCTGAATTTTAGCTTTAAAAATAGGAAGATGTTTCCTTATGAATGATTAAGAAGCCGGATGCCTGCTAGTGTCACCTAGAGGCAGAATATAGAGAAGCTAGGCAAAGGGTCAGGTAAAGTCAAACTTTAACCCTTGAAAGCTGACTGTAGCAATGAGGCTTCTAGAGAGAAAGGCCAGGGAAAGAGGTGAGAACAAAGTGGCACAGTGGAATGTGGGGGAGGACTGGACTGTGGGTGCTTCGGTGGAGGGAGCACTATGGTGATAACCGTGAAGGGGGCATCCTATACCCCCCAAAATACAAATGACACGAAGGAACATAACTTCAACAAAAAGGGAGAAACTCAAGAGGACATCTGTACTCCAAAAGGAGGTCTGTTCCTCCTCCTCCTCAAGATAGTCTGCTAGCTCCGATGTGAGGGCTTCAGTGAATGATGGGACATGAGAGGACGCTTGAGTATTCTCTGTTTGCTTAAAAATAGTGTTGATCAAAAAGCTTATTGCTCCACTAGCTGCACAAGTTTTCTAAAGGCAAATGGGCATTTATTCATTACTGCAAATAGGTTTTCTGCTGCATTTGTTGTCTCCATGGATAAGTTCATATAGAAAGTAAGCCTGCTGTACCTCAAATCCTGCAGGTGCATTATGACTTCGGTCTGCGAAACATTCTATCAGTTCTGCGGACACTGGGGGCAGCCAAAAGAGCCAACCCCACGGACACAGAGTCCACGATCGTGATGCGTGTGCTACGGGACATGAACCTTTCTAAACTGGTGAGACTCACAGGTGGACACATTCCTGTCACTCAAGTGTCAGAGCAGCTGGAATAGGTTAGGTTTGGCAATATTTATTGAAGATGCTCATTTCAAATGCCTAGTTGTCCAATAAAGCACAGGAGAGCATGATTCTGTATTATACTTTTTCTGAAGTTCTTTCTGTAGTGACATGTCTCATCTAATTATGCCTCTTCCAGTAGAATTGAAATGGGTATAAAGAAGTCCACACATTACATTTCCAAAGACCTTGAATCATTTTTGTGTTTTAGAAGGAAATTAATTTTTTTCAAAGTCTGTAGATCCTGGAGGAAATTGTATGTAATTCTGTGTGTGTTTAATAATTTTATAATCGTTCATTTTACAACAGGCTGATCATTGATTGTCTGGCATCAGATGATCTATGAACAGAGTAACTGAATATGTTTTTATTTTCAAATAAAATTATAAAGCTAATTCCAATTCATGAATTTTCTGTCTCATTTAAAAGCATCTTAACTTTAACTAGAAATTTAATTAGACTATGTAGCAATTCCCTAAAGTGGCTATTTTGTGGAAAGGTGAACATGTAGGTGGTATTTTTCCTTCCTTTTCTTCCCCTGCGTTTCCTCCTAAATAAATTTATTTTATAGAAAATATTAGGTAAATATCACTCAACTTCACTAAAGGCAATTATATTTGTTTGTTAAAGGTAGTGATTAAACAACAGTCTGATCTGTGCTGGGCATTTGTAATCTTTCTATGAAATGCTTTGTTTGTGCCAAATTGTTGGTCTGATTTCCCTTTCCCTTCTTTATAGATTGATGAGGATGAACCTTTATTTTTGAGTTTGATCGAAGATCTCTTCCCAAATATTCTGCTGGACAAGGCAGGCTACCCTGAACTGGAAATGGCAATTAGTAGAAAGGTAATACATTTCACAAGGCAGGAAGTACTGTGCCAGATTCAATCACACTTAATGAGAATCAAGTGGACCTGGTGTGGCCCAAATCTGTGGGTTCTGAGAACAAAGCTTGAGGCTGTACATACTCTTTGCAGAGACCTACTCCTCCCCGCCCCACACCAACAAAGCTCTTTCTGCCAGGAGGTCTCCCACCATGGTGCAGCTGCCATTCCAGTTGGCCCATGTGTTCCTGCCCTAGTTCCAGATGGACCCCATCCACGCCAGCTCTGAAATGCTGTGTGTGGCAGGTCTGCAGAAGTGGCTCTGTCCATGGTCCTGGTGGTTGCCACTTAGCTTTGATCTCCAGGCTCCCATCTCTGCATGTCAATTGCATATATTTCCAAGGGCTTCTCAGCCATTATTCTTTTTTTTTTTTTGAGTCCAGGATATCTTATGATTTCTTCCTTGAGCTCTGAAGGGTCTATCCCACTATGTGTATCATCAGGTGTCTGAATTTTCCATGGTGCTTGGTTAACTTTACTTTTTTATAATCTTTCTGGGAATGGAAATGAGTCATGTGAACCTTGTATTTCAATTTGCTTTCCTATGAAAAGAACCTGGAAAAAAATTTATAGAAATTGTGATTAGCTTTTATGTATGAAATACATTTGAATTCCTTGAAGATATTTGTAATACAAATAAAATATATTTGTATTCAGTGAATATTTTGCTTTAAAATCAGTATATGCAAGTCTTAATGTCCTTCACGATCAAGTAAGAGTTATAATTCATTTTGCAAATGGTTTATTTATCATGACTGAATTAATTGTAGCATTGCCTAAAATGCTAAGTACAAAGTAATTTATAAGGCAATTTACATTACCAATTTGTAGCATATAAAAAATCTAACAGGCAAACATATAGCATAAATTAATATGTGATTACTATCCAGAAATTATTTTAGTAGGTAAGAATGTTATTTACAGTGAGTTTGAGCATAATGGTAGTTAAGAATGTGACCTGTGGAACTAAATTTCTTGGGCTCAAATCCTGGACTCTATAATTTTGTAAGTAATAATCTTGGCAAATTGCTTAGTCTTGCTGTGCCTCCGTTTCATTGTCTGTAAGGCAAAGGTATCAATAGTGCCCTTCTCATTGTTACAAAGATTAAATTTAGAACAGTATTGATAACAATAACTTCCATATGTGTCTTTGATAATAAAAACTATCCAGCAGATTGGTAAAGATAACTGGAAGTTTATGGAATTTCAGACTTGTCATGCTTGAAATTTTTCCAGTTATTAAATGTAATCTTTTAAATTAAACATTTAAAATACATTTTTAAAATATATATTTGAATTTTTATTCTTTCCCCATCTTTATATTGAGATAGCATTCATTTACAACATGATACAGATTTCATGTGTACAATTCCTCACCTTAGCAACTGTATACGTCACATCAGCCTCCATGGACTGCCCAGTCACCACCCATCACCCACCAATGAGCCCCAATGCTTGTTCCCTCTGCCTTTTCCCCTCTCTGGTAGCCACCCTTCTATCACTAGAGCCTAAGGGTTTGTTTCTGTTTCATTTGTTTGCTTGCTTTCCTTCACATTCCACAAATAAGAGTTCATCTTTTTTATGGCTGAGTAGTATCCCATTGTGTATAGACAGAGCTTTTGTTTTTAAGTTGGTCTCGAGATGACTATTTAATAACGTGTTCATAGAAAATGTATTCAATTCCCCAAGACAAGTGCAGATGTTTCTTATTAGGATGGGATAAGATTCAATTATGTTCTGTTTTTTTTTCTATGTATATGTACTTTTCAATGCAATTTATGCAATTAAATTTTATGTTGCAAAAAGTGCCACATAAAATTTACCATTTTAACCATTTTAAAGTGTACAGTTCAGGACATTTAGGTATATTCACATTTTTACGCAAACACCAGTGCCAGCTATCTTCAGAACTTTTTCATTTTCCCAAATTGATACTGCAAACCCATCAAACCATAACTCCCATTCCTCTCCCCTTCCCTCGGCCATGTCTGTGTTCATTTTGAGCACAATGGTAAGTTCAGAGTGCTGCTGATGTGGGACAATGGGGCATATTTTTTTTTGTGTGTGTGTGTAATTTTCAGGTTGAAGAAGCTGGTTTAATCAACCATCCTCCTTGGAAGCTGAAAGTCATCCAGCTTTTTGAAACTCAGCGAGTGCGACATGGAATGATGGCCTTGGGACCCAGTGGGGCAGGGAAAACCACCTGCATCCACACCTTGATGAAAGCTATGACAGGTAGGGGCAGCCTGGCTGTGCCTCAGGGCGCCCACTGCAATAGTTGCGACACAGCTGAATGTCCTTAGAGGGACACAGAGGTAGTTACACTGATATGTGTTTTGTAGGAGAAATGCTGCTTGATTGAGTATTGGACACATTGTAGAGATAACATATGACATTAATGGACCAGGGGGAGAAAGCATTTTCCACTTTATGGAGTTGTAATTGACACATGAACTGGCATAAGTTTAATGCCTACATGTGTTGCCTTAGCAATTTGCAAGTTGGGCAGTGATGCTCACCACCTCCATCCTGCCACCAGTCACCCTTTCTTCTTTGTGATAACATTTAAGCTTTCATATCTTAGCAACATTCAAGTATATAAGGCAGCATTATTTGCTAGAATGGCTATGCTGTGCATTGGATCTCAAATTTATTAATTAATCATAACTGGGAGCTTGAACCTTTTGACAAACATCTTCCCAACCTCCACCACCCCTTGAATCCCTCATCACCACCACTTCACTTTCCTTTTCTCTGACTTGGACCTATTTATTTATTTATTTATCTATCTATTTATTTATTTATATTTAAGATTTATTTATTTATGCATACAAGCTGGGGTGTAGGCCAGAGGTGTGGGGTACACCAGAGAGGATTGTAGTGAGAGGATTCACCAGAGAGAGTGGGGAGCAGAACAGGCAGATCAACTGAAGTACACTGCTGAGGGGAGCAGCGGGCGAGACAGGGGAGGTCTGCTGCGCCATGTGGGAAGCTCCCTGGCCAGGGATCAAACTCGTGCTGCAGTGGCTGCAACTGTGCTTAACCTGTGGTGCCACCAGGGAGGCCCAACTTTGACCTTTTTAGATGGCAGCCCCTGGTGTTTTCCTTTCTCTGACTTACTTCACTTAGCATGAGGCCCTAAGGGCCACCCTTGTCACAAATGACCGAATGTCCCTTCTCATGTCTGAAAAAGATCCCATTATCTATTATTATTGTGGTTGTTCTGAAGCTGCCCTTAGTGAACACTCAACTACAAATGCACCAGAACAATGACCTGACGAAACGAGGACAAAGCATTAAACCAACAGATGCGCCACACGAAATGTGTCGGCTCCTGGAACCCGCAGCGTGGCTGGGGCTAGTTTGCTCAGGGACGAAGTCATCATTCTACTCTTTGCTGTTTAGTAACTTGCTCTTGGTTTTAGTGTATAGGACAAACATCTATTATCTTAAGTGACACATTGTTCCTTGCTGAAAACTAATTATCGAAAAGATCGAGGAGGTAATTAGACTGACCTTCCACTAGACCCATGTGCTTTTCATTCCCTTCTTCCTCATGCACTTGTTCATCCGGAGTGTCTTCGATGCTCTGTTCCTTGGAGGTTCTGCCGGTCCTGTGCTAGAAATGGGGAAGCGGCTGTGAAGAAAACGGCCATGTCTGTGAGCAGCTGGCGCTGTGGTGGGGAGATGTTGCTGATAAGCCAACAGGGGGCTGCTCTGAGGAGACTGGGGCCATTGTGCTGTGAGAAGAGCCAAAGGAGATCAGGTGCCTTCTGGGGAATGAGAGACAGGCTTGCAGGGCAGGTGCAGCTTCAGGGGAGGCTTGAGCGTTGACTGGATGAAAGGATCCCTGAGCAGATTGACCAGTCTGTGCGTGGGCGGCACTGGAGCGAGCGGAAGGGCCGGGGAAGCGCTGTGGCGTGGAGGGATGTGATGTGTGCATGGGGTGGCAGTGGGGAGACGACGCGGTGTGGCAGATGCTACTGTTGCCCACGCCACAGCCCTTTGGCCCTGCCCTGCCAGAAATGCAGCTGTCGAGCTGTTTCTACCCTAAGGCCAGTCGCGTCTCCGTTTTTTCAGCCTTGCGATGACTCTCCCTGAAGCTGGGGAGTGGCTCAGCCTGGCCCAGGGGCTCTGTGGCAGTGACTGCCCCTGAAGCAGCCTCGCCGTCAACCAGTGGGGAAGAGGCGTTGGGGACTAGTCCTACTTCTGTGTTTTGGAGGAAACTGCATCTGGGACAGCTCAGCAATTTCCTCTTCATCGACTGTCTCCCATTTCTTGTTTCACTCTCTCTTTCCCCCACTCTAAGCCCCAGAATCCATGTTCTGGGCTCAGACTTTGCTTTTGGAGGAATTCAATTAGGATACTAGGTGTGGCGGGAGGAGCTTTGAAAGTCACATGAGCCTGTCGTATGCTTGGAGTCTGTTGACCTTTCGTGAAGTGTGATTCGATTTGAAAAGTAGTCTTGCTAGTCTTATGGGGATCTGTTATTGAAAAAGCTGGATTGTGACTGTTAAGTTGAGCTTCAGCACCAATCAACGCTTGCAAAAATCACCATGATTCTATCTGTGACTTTGAAAACAGAGAGCCAGGGTCTCGTTTTCTGAATAGGCTTGACTACGATACTTTTCCTATGCACACATGTATGTGTGGCTGTTTGTTCACCTTGCCCCCACTGTGCCACATTTTAGCATCTCTTTACGTTCCTATGCTCTAACCCATGTGCTTCACTTTCATGCCTATTAACCACTATTCCTTATGTACAGAATCCGGCCATTTAAGAGTAGCTTTAGAGTTTGAAAGGTTCAAATTCCTTCCTTGAAGTTGGCCACAAAGAAAAACCTTTGTTCCTGCAACATTAGTTGAACTTATTTTTCCCCAAATGAGCAAGAGCACATCTCAGCAGACCAAAGCTGATAATGGGGAAGGGCACATCTTCTGACACATCAGCTATGGGATTTCAAATAGAACAGCAAGAGATTTGAAGAACTTCTGGAAAACATTAATTTCTTCATCAATTTCAGTATGGTATCCTTCTCCCCCTCTTATGTAACATCCAGGATTTTCTTTTATAAAGAGAAAACAAAAGTAGTCAATAAAATACAATGAGGCTAATGATGTTAACTTGGAATGCTGCAAGACATTTATTTTTAACGGAACTTTGCCTTTTTCCAATTTTGAGCACCTGCTGACAGGAGATCTCCAATTAGCGTGTGTTACCCTGATGGTGCTTCACTCTCCCTGAGTTGGTTAAAATTTGAGTTTTCTTGGTACAGATTGTGGGAAACCACATCGGGAGATGAGGATGAACCCCAAAGCAATTACTGCCCCGCAGATGTTCGGTCGGCTGGATGTGTCCACCAATGACTGGACCGATGGAATATTTTCTACCCTTTGGAGGAAGACATTGAGGGCCAAGAAAGGTAGATGCGTTGCAAGTATTATTTTTGACATGAACTGTGAAATAAAATCCTTGATGACTTTTCAGAAATAGAGCAATTGTCGTCTTCACACAATATCTCAGTTTAAGAAGACCTAAATCCATAGGATAGTTGTGAATGTCAAAACATTGAATTATTGATTAGTATATTTAACTCCCCCTCCTTATTTTGGTTATGAAAAGAATTATTCTCCTGTTGAAAAAGTATTTCTGCATCCTTGTGCTATCTTAGAATAAAATAGATGGAAAATGCTGTTAAGGAAAAATGATAGTATTGAATAAGGTGATTTCATCATAACTATTTTCACTGAATACTTTTAGACTGTTACTCTTCTTTAAGTACAACCTACTTTTAGGTTAAAAAAACTGATTCTCTTATAAAATCACAGAAGGAAATAGGGTTCTTTGGAAGAAAATTGTGTCTCTCAAAATGAAGCCTGTATTGAATGAGCAAATCACTCTATTTAGATGCTGGTGTTTGGTTGTTGTTTAAACAAACTCATTAAGGGTTGTGGTTCACTCTGAACAGGCTCTCTCTCAAAGGCCCTGCAAATTGAGTCCCCTGTTCCCAGAATATTAGCTCAGATGGGAGAGGAGGTATTGACTTCTCTCTCATGCTGTTTTCCTATTCCTGAGTGAGCAAGAGAAAGGCACAGTGACTGCAGTTGCAGGGAGGGAGGACAGATGCTAAGGATGAGATAGTTGCGCTACCTTCATGAGTCTGTGCTGGGGCCCCTGTGTTCCGATGAAAATACTGGGGTGCCACAGGAAATCTCATTCAAGGGGTAGCTGTGCCGCCTGACATTCGTCTTCAGCAGAGAAATGAAATGCCTCCTTTCCCAAATTAGAAACTGTTGTTTATGACTGCAGATAAATCCCGCTTTGTGTCAGTTTGTCCCTGCCTGCCTGTGTGAACAGGGATACAAATATTACCTCAAAGAAAAGGTGCTCAGGGAGTTGTTTTCTTAGAAAAATCAACCTATGCTTTCTCCTCTATCGTGAAGCCAGTGATCAATCATCATTTTATTTAAATCTAGTCCAACGAGCATGATTAGGCTTTTCAAAGAATTTTACTTGACCTAGAATTTGTCACAGCCGTTGCATCGTCAGGAATTCATTAGAACTATGCGCCTGGGCGTGATGGGGTGTGTGAGGGGAGCCCCTGGATAGGAAGCTCAGAGGAGCTGGAAAGCTGAGTGTCTCACTGGCAGTGGAGTTCCTGCTGGGCCTTCTGTGGTGCTTGTCACTGTCTTCAGCCCCAAGTATCTCCTAAGTGATGCCCGTTAGGTTTTGTGCCCTGTGTACCTCAAAACTGCTATGTTAAGGGTGCTGGTGAGCTGGTGACCTCGGGCTTGTCAACTACAAATCGTCACTTCTCGGTCCCAGCCCTCAGCAGCATAAGGCCAGGTGATCACTCCCCTTCTTGAATCTCTTTTGCCCCTTGGCTTCAGGGAGCCCTTACCTGCCCTCCTGCTTCCTCTTCCTTCAGAGGGAGGAGCCAGCAAAGAGACCCTGCTGGAAGTCTCCATTTTAAGGTGCCTCTGCCCTCACTCCTCTTGTCTCTTTTGACATGTGCCATATAGAAGAAACTCCCCAGTTCACGTGTTTAGACACCATTTCTGAGCTGATGGTCTGTACAGTTTAATCTCCAGGGCTCTCTCTGGAATTTCCGACTCAGCAGATCTAGGGGATGCCTGTCGTTGAAACTTACTGCTATGACATTGGTTTATGTCATTGTTTGTGTTTCCGAAGTGTAGGATCTCCCCCCACGATACCCCCTACCAAGACCCCGTAGCCCACCACCATATCCCCTGGTGCCCCTTCCCCGCCATGGTGCTGCTTGCCCCTTCCTTCCCCTTCACCGCTGGCAGCCTCAGTTCTCTGGTCAGCTTTTGAGGGTTAGTTCTTAGCATGGCAGTGCCTGACGCGTTTCTTGGCTTCTGCGTATTCCCCATGAAGGCCACACATCGGGTGTTTGGCTTTCTCCTACTCACACCTCTCCTTCTCCCCTCCTCTTGCTGACTGGGTTCAACTTCCTGCTGCTGCTGGAACATGATTCAAGCTTGTATCTGCTTTAGGGCCTTTGAACTTGCTATTCTCACTGCCTGGAAAATTCTGCCTTTAGACTTTTACATCACTTCATTCTCCTCCTGAAAGATTTCTTTGATCACCTTACCTAGAAGAGTTCCCTATCCCATTATCCTGCTCACTTTGTCTTATTTTCGTGTTTATTTGATTATAATCTCTACGCCCTAGAATGTAAGCTCTGTGAAGGCAGGACATTGTCTTGTTTGTCACAACATCCTTTGCCCCTGGAATAGTGCTGACGCTTTGCAGGTGATCTCTGAAGGTGTCCTCCATGAACAGATGATTTTTTTTATTTGCCTGTGCAATTTAACCAACTGCTGTGTGAAGAAACTGAAAATCCCTAAATGATAAAATGAGAAAATCATTTAGAAGAAAGGTTTATTTAAGCATTAATAATGAAAACAACTGCACATTCTGGTACTTCTTCAAGCTTAACAGTTATATGTATGCACATGTACGTGTGTGTGCTTCCCATGCCTCTTTGATGTATATCCTAGGAGAACATATCTGGATAGTTCTTGACGGCCCAGTAGATGCCATCTGGATTGAAAACCTGAATTCTGTTTTGGATGATAACAAAACTCTAACCCTGGCCAATGGTGATCGGATTCCTATGGCTCCCAATTGCAAGATTGTGTTTGAACCTCATAACATTGACAATGCCTCACCTGCTACTGTCTCGAGAAATGGGATGGTTTTCATGAGCTCTTCTATCCTGGATTGGAGTCCTATACTTGAGGTAAGATTGGAGTCTTTCTTTTGCATCATTAAAGAAAGACCCCATCACATTCAGATCCCTTCACATTCTCTTAGCAGGCATGCTGATTTGCTGCAGACTTCTGGTGTAACTGTATTTTAACGCTACTGTTTATGGAAGATGCTGGAATGCTCTGGGACAGTCAAACCCTGGTTTTGCTAGAGCTCTTTTATAATCCCTCTAGACCTGTGGTTTCCAACTGCAAGTTGGTCGAGTAGTTGCAGTGATTTGCAAAGCGCATCAATAATCCCCCCAAATCTGTGACCGATTAAGTAAAATTTAATTTAATTTCATTACATTTTTGAAAGATGTTCATTTGCATTAAGTTTGGAAGCAACCATCTTAAACTAATAACTTAAAAAGACTATCAAAATTGCATATAAGGAGTTTTTTAGATTCGATAGTCATATATATACTATGTGAGCTTGAGATATGTGCTTGGGAATAAAATTTCAGATATCTTCAATTCATGATAAGGTATGTTATGTTATATATTGATTTAATTAGCTTGTATAATGAAATATTTTACTAGTAGAAAACTATGCTATAAGGTAGAGCACTTATTAGATAAACCACTAGTAAAATCTTTTATAACATTGCTGGTTAGACTTATTATTTCCAATTACTTAAGTTTTTCAAAGTGACTTTGATCAAAAGCTTGAAATTTTAACTTAAATAAAGTAGTCATTTCATTTTATGTTGACATTAAGTTTCTATACTTTTTTAATGGATATGTCCTAATTTATAATAATGTATTTTCAGAACTTACACAACTATGGATTGAAAGGGTTTAGATTTGCCAAAGTATGAAGATGTGAAGGAGGGGATTATATAGCAAAATAATACCGGCATATAGTTGCATACATCACTAAAATGCTTCCAAAGATTTCACATTTCATAATTAAACTCTCCATCTGTTAAGGAGAAAATAATCACTAATGACAGTTCTTTAAAATACAGATGATTGGGTCACACCCCAATCCAACTGAATTAGAATATCTGGGAAGAGAACTGTAGAAAGTGTGTGTGTGTGTAAATGCTGCAATAGATTCAGACTTGGTAGTCACACATATAGCAAGCTCTAAGTGAAATGTATTTTTGTGATTTTCCCCAAATACTTCAAATTCACAAAGGCTTCTAAAAATACCTTTACACACCAGCTAATGAATATTTAGCTTGCTATTTATGAAATAAACTTCACTTCTATTCTGTGCATGCTCAAATTGAATAAAACCTTTACATTAATGCTATACATACTTATTAGTTTTATATGATTTTAAAGGATGTAGTTTCTTCTTGCAAATGATTAGGAAGAAGCAAAGACTCACAAAGAACCAGGCTGCAGATTGAGAGCAGTGCAAGGCAGTCTGAAAGGGCTGCGGGACAACTTATAAAAGAGATTGCTAATGTTCTTAAGAACCCGCTTCTGGAACATTCTGGAGCATTCCCAATGGCTTGGCCTGCTCCATCAACTCCAGAGTGCTAGGTTGTTTTTGTCACTGGAACCATGGGCAATTCATAATTGATGAATGATTTGGAATCAACTCTTTATTGCTTCTGCTCAGCCTGTGAGAGTGAGCTGACCTCTTGATGCCAAGGGAACTTGCCTCCTTTAAGAACATCGTGTGCTGAGTGATATTTTGTTAAGGACAAAGTGCATGTACCCCTGTGGGGTTTCCCAGATGGCTAAATCCCCCCTTTCCCAAGTGTCCTTTTGATACTTTTCTATATTTACTATTAGTTAAATTAGAATAAGACAACTCATGGTGACAAATCTTTGTTTCTCATTTTCAAAAATCTGGACATGGATTTCCTTTGTTCATCTTTCATTCCTTTTTCTAAATTATTTCCATATATGCCCACCCCACTTTTCTTCCTGCCTACTGTAGTTGAGAGCTGAAGACATTTCTCTCTCTCTTGATTTCAAGCCCTACAGTATAGGAGCTGTCAGTGTACACCCACACACTGGCTTGAATTCTGTGGGGTCCCAGCTGTGGGGTCCTGGGCACGTTATGTCAGCTCCTTGGGCCTCAGTTCCTTGTCAGTAAAAGTAGGATCCTAGTAGTTCCTTCTTCGCAGAGTTGTTTGAGCATTCAGTGAATCCATGAAAGGGCTTTCAGCAAGTCCTGCCTGCCTAAGTGCAGCATCACCATCTAGAGATGGTGAATAAAGATGAAGACCTTCATTCCCCATAGCCATTGTCCCGATGTCTAATATATCGAATTCATGTTATGTTCTGGAAACGAACAGGGTTTTCTTAAGAAACGCTCCCCTCAAGAAGCTGACCTTCTTCGCGAGCTGTACACCAAGTCTTTTCCCGACCTGTATCGCTTCAGTGTTCAGAACTTGGAGTTCAAGATGGAGATGCTGGAGGCCTCTGTGATCATGCAGAGCCTCAGCATGCTGCAAGGTCTGATCCCTGCAAAGGTGAGTCCTCCCATCCTGGAGCTGCTCCGAGGACCTGAGCCCGGAGCCAGCATCCGAGACTGTTCTGTCAACTGTGGGGGAGGGAGCGTTTCCATCACGGCCCCTGCGTGTCTTGTGGTGTTCCCATCTCACACCATGACTGATTTATCATTTAGTTGCAGGCTCCCAAACAGCCACCTAATAAGCCTCCCACATTTGTTTGAGAAACTCAGTGTTTCTGGAGATGTTTTAATTTGTTCTCCCATTTTAGTTGTCCCTTCCCGTCTTCTTATCTTGGGCAAAATGTCCCTTTTGTAGGTTGACTACTTTCTCTCGTCTTCTAAAATATCCCACTTTAATCTTTGAGACTATTATCGAGGGGACGGCGTGTTCTGGCATTATCCACGCCCAGGTGTGTGGCTGAGACTTGTCACCTGCGCGTGCTGCGAACTGCACCCTCCAAGTCCAGTTCTGTCCTGCATGGAAACCTCCAAGCAAAGTGCTGGTAGGAGACTCAGGTCATAGCAAAGTCTCTTGTCTTCAGGAGCAAGGCGTGGAGGTGACGGCAGAGCACCTGGGGAGGCTGTACATCTTCGCCCTGATGTGGAGCGTGGGGGCTGTGCTGGAGCTGGACAGCCGGCGCCGGCTGGAGCACTGGCTGTGTGCCCAGGAGACGCTGACCTTGGACCTGCCTCCACTGCTGGGGCCCGAGGACACCATGTTTGACTATTACGTCACTGCCGGTGGTGAGGACGCACTTCCCTTCCTTCAAGGGAACAGCGATTTTCCTAATGACTGATATTTTCTCTCTCTCTCTCTCTCTCTCTCTCCCCTCCTCCTCTTTGCCCTCCCTCTCCCCCCACCTCTCTCTCTCACACACACACAGGTATCTATCGATCTCCCTATCTATATTTTTTTCTAAAATGGTCATTAAAACACTCGGTAGAATGGAAACCAAAGTTTTCACGTGTGAGGAAAACCAATGAGCACTTTATTTTCAAAATTTGACTGTGTTCCAAATGCACATTTGTCCCTTGTTAAGTGTATTGTGATCTGAACATTTAATAAATTAAAAATAAGTTTTTAAAAATCAGGTCTATTTTAGGAGTCTATTTGATATAATCAGCAAAATTACAAAGTGTGAAGTATATTTTTACCAAATATTTGCGTGTAGCCAGACATCTGTATTTCTCTAGGTTTATATGTGCACATTTATATACGAAATACATATATACACAATATTTGTGTATCGTTTACTTTGAATTTTGTCAGTCTTACAATTAAGGAAGTGTGTCTAATCTTGTTAGTCTATTTTTTTTAAAGATTTATTTATTTATGCGTATAAGCTGGGATACAGGTCAGAGGCATGGGGCGGTGAAAGGGTTCACCAGAGACAGAGTAGGGAGCAGAACAGGCAGATCGACGGAAATACACTACTGAGGGGAGCAGCGGGCGAGGCAGGAGAGGTCTGCCGCGCTATGTGGCTATATGGCGTTGCCGCTGCCAACAGCTCCACAGCGCAGCGCTTAACCACTGCGTCACCAGAGGGGCCCTTGTTAGACATTTTCAATTGATTTTAGATACTTGCTTCTATTACTGTGTCCTGAAGATTTGTCTACACTTTGTTTTTGAAAACCTACTTATTCAAAAAGAAAATTTGGTGTCCCTGGTGGCCTAGGTGTTAAGACTCAGAGCTATCACCGCTGGGCCTGAGTTCGATCTCCCCCAGGGAGCTGACCCACAGGGTGCAGCAGACCTCTCCTGTCTCCCTGCTACTCCCCTCAGTGGTGTACTTCAGTAGATCCTCCTGTTCTGCCTCCCACTCTGTCTCTAGTGAGTCCTCTCACCCCTGCACCTCTGATCTACACTCGTTATTCTGCACAGAAATGAAAAAAAAGAAAAGGAAAAAAAATTCCAAGATACTTGCGAGTATTTTCCAACACTGCTTCTTAGAAATAGTTCCTTGGGAAATTTCAGCTCTGCTGACACACGTGGATGCTTAGATCTCGGGCGCTGGCAAGCTTTTGAGAAGATGCTCCTTGGGGGGTCAGGCGGTCCACTCAGCACAGCTGAGATCACATTGTTACTAAGAGGATGTGAAGATGCGGAACTCTCTGTCCACCTCAGGGGACTGGGCCCACTGGACCTCGTGCACGGAGGAGTACATGTATCCATCTGACATCACCCCAGAATACAGCTCCATCCTGGTGCCAAACGTTGACAACGTGAGGACCGACTTTCTAATCAAGACCATTGCTAAGCAGGGCAAGGTATGGCCCATTTCATAAAATATAGCCTATTTCCAGCTATCACTTGACAACACGAAGCCTCTTTCATGTTTTCATTTCCCAGTGTTTTATATTACCATTTAGGGTCAATGCAAATATTATCCCAATGACCATACTTCTTTTAACACTCCCTAGTAACAATATTAGAGTTGAATAGTTGTTATTCATAATGAATGGCTTCTTGTGAATTGGTTGAGAGAAAGTACATTTTGGCTTGCTTTCCCAAGGGAAATCCTTGTCTTTTGACCATTGGAATAGTGCTCCAAGGCTACCGTAACAAAATACCCAAGGTTTATACGACAGTCATCTCTGCTCTAACAGTTCTGGAGTTTGAAGTCCAAGATCAAGACATCTGCAGGTTTACTTTCTTCTGAAACCTCCCTCTGGGACCTCAAGCTGCTGGGTCCTCGAGGTCTTTATCTGTGTGTACGCACCCCTGCCCCTCTTCTCTGTGGACCCAAACTTCCTCATCTATAAGGATACTTCTTAGATTGAACTGGGGCCCATCTCAATAACCTCATTTTAACTTAATCACCTGTCTAAAGACCCTTTTTCTAATTATAGTCACATGTGGAGGTCCCGGTGTTAAAGGCTCAGTGTACGAATTTTGGGGAACATAATAATATAGCCCATGACCATCATTTTATCGTATTTCTTACATTGCTTTTCCAACTCTTATTTCAGGCTGTGTTATTAATTGGTGAACAGGGAACAGCCAAGACAGTCATTATCAAAGGATTTATGTCAAGATACGACCCGGAAAGTCACATGACCAAGAGTCTGAACTTTTCTTCCGCAACCACTCCACTGATGTTTCAGGTATGGGCCCCTGGGTGCCGCGGATGGAGCTGAGTTTGAGATAAACTTCGGAGACTTCACTCTCTAGACTATTGTGGCTGCGTCCGCTGGACTCCGTGTGCCAGCGCAGTGCCAAACTCCCTTGAATGTCTTCTGGTGTCTTTATTATTCATTTGCAATGAAATATGTACCTGGCTAGACTATAATATATAATCTTATTGTAAAAGATTTATTTATTTTTGCATATAAGAACTGGGGTGCAGGCCAGAGGTGTGGGGTGGGTGGTGAGAGGATTCCCCAGAGACAGAGTGGGGAGCAGAACAGGCGGATCTACTGAAGTACACTGCTATGGGGAGCAGTGGGCGAGACAGGAGAGGTCTGCTGCGCCCTGTGGGAAGCTCCCAGGCCGGGGATTGAACTCGTGCTGCAGTGGCTGATGATAGCTTCATAGTGCTGAGGCTTAACCCCTGCGCCACCAGGGAGGCCCTATAATATATAATCTTAAATTATGTGGGGAAAAAACATATAAGTAGTGAAAGGCTTCAATATTGTTTAAAATATCCATGTGAACATGGAAAATCCCAAAGTAAGTAAAACATTACTTATTTCCCCTTTTCCTTTCCCTACCACCTCCTTTCCTGTGGGGGTTACTGTTATTCTAGCCTTTCGCCTGTAACACCAGCGTCATCTTTGATGTCTCTTTGGAGTGATGGGATGTTAGTGTATCCAAAGAAACACTTTTCATGTCTCTTCTTTTTCCTTCATTCTCCCTGCCACCTCCACATAATCTACTTCTTCACATTTCCCCTTAGGGTATTAACATTGAAGAACCCCCAGCTGGCTTGGGCTCAAGTCTGATTCTCTTCCAGTCTAGCGTTTATTTCTCCCCAATCTCTAGTTGCTACATTGCCGCTTTTATCTTGTTCCCTGGCTTAATACTCTACAATGGTGGGTGTTGGGCTTTATCAATTGCAGCAGGGATAACATCTTAGAAGCTTAGCATATAGAGATTATACTTAATCATACTGAGGAGTATCAGTAACAAATCTCTTAAGTTTACAGTGCTTTTGTCAATGAAACTTTTCCCCAAAATGATGTGGGTTTGCAGTGGCTGGCTGCTTCTTTTTCTCTGTCACTAAGTTGTTTAAGACTCCACTGAAACTGGTGAAGAAATCCTCAGTGTCAGCCCATGCTTCAGTGGTTTGCAGGACTAATGATATTAGAACATGAATGCATTAGCAAATAAGAAAGATTTCATAAGTTAAAAACAGAAGGGGAATTTTGGGAGGACTCCAAATCCAAAGAACTTTCCTTTTTTGATTAACCTTATTGTCCTTTAGTTATCGGAATGGAAACACTGAAGGACAATGAAGATTGTTGAGAGCATGAATAAATCATGACTTTTTATCACTTAATGTAATTGGTGAATGCAGAATGCCAATAAATGAAGACCATTGATTAAGTTTCTAAATAAGACTGTCAAACTACATTATGTTCCTCTGTTAGAGATGGGATTTCCAATTACGGGTAACGCTCTATTAAATGCAGACCCCTTGCGCAGTCTTGGGGGTGAATGGAAGGTCACCCCCAAACTGTAATGATTCAGCAGTGGTATTTTTGTGTTTGGGGAACAATATGTTAAAATTACCGCAGGCTAGAGAAATGCTAATGTTGTATATATTTTGATATTGTTTCACATTTAAAGAACTCTAATTAGTTTCACTTTAGGAGAATTTACTCTTTAAAGGTTATACTTGTAACTTAAGATGCAGGTTATAAAACATTAAATCAAAGTGTGAGTTTTTTTATTATGTAGGATAATTATCTAGATATTCACATTTCTTGAGACTGGATTAAACCTTCAGGGCTGCATGTGATTCTGATAATGACTTGGAGTTGTGCTGACCTCAGGGGTGAAGGACTCATTCCCCACAAGACTTTTCTCAGTTACTCTGCTAGCCACAGGCACAGAGGCTCCTGGGACATCTGCCTTTCTGAGCAACTGACTAAAAATTCAGGCGTTTCCATGGCTGTCAGTTTCAGTATTTCACTATGATGACTCATAGAACTCAGGAAGGTGATATGCCTATGATTATGTTTTTATTATACAGTATATGAATGGGGCCTCCCTGGTGGCTAACGGGGTTATGTCTCAGCACTATGAAGCTATCTGCAGCCACTGCAGCACGAGTTCAATCCCCAGCCAGGGAGCTTCCCACAGGGCGCAGCAGACCTCTCCTGTCTCCCCGCTGCTCCCCTCAGCAGTGTATTTCAGTCAATCCACCTGTTCTGCGCCCTACTCTGTGTCTGGTGAATCCTCTCATCCCCCCCACCTCTGGCCTACACCCCAGCTCCTGTATGCATAAATAAATAAATCTTAAAAGCCCCACAATATATGAATGAGGATCAGTCAAAAGGAGTGTTGCAGAGGGCAAGGTTTGGGAGGGCCTCATGTGTGAACCTACTGTGCCCTTGGGGCGCATTACCCTCCAGACACATGAGTAGATAGCCCAACCAGGCAGCTGGTGTGAACCCAAGGTCCAGAGGTTTTATTGGGGTTTTATTATATGGATTGATTGGGCATGATTGGTTGAATTATTAACCATGTGATTGAACTGAATCTCATCTTTACTCAGTTTCCAAATCCATCTCCTCCTGGAGGTCGGCTATCATGTGACTCAAAGTTCCACCCCTCAATTGCATGCTGGTTTTTCTGGCACAAACTGGGGAAGGGCTGGTCATGAATAACAGAGGCGTTCCTGGCACTTGGGATATGCCAGGGTGGTTTTTTTTTTTTTTTTTTTTTTTTTAGTATTGTGAAAATGCATTTATTTAAATGGAATAGCAATGTACTTACAAATAATTACTTAAAATTTTTTCCTACCACCTCTTATGTCACCTGATCCTCTCTCCCTCCCCCTCTCTCTTAACTTAAGAAATCTCCCTTCGTTTATTAATATCTGCTAACTTTCAGAAGCATTTACTTTGTCAAATTGTTTACTACGTCAATGTTCAATTATTTGTCTTTGTCATTCTGACTTGCTTTGCTACACACCATCCCCTCAAACACCTTCCATTTTGCTGCAAATGGCGATATTTCATCTTTGTTTATGGGTGAATAGTATTCCATAGTGTGGCTATATGACATCTTTTTTTTTTTAATTGACGTGACATTGGTTTACCTCATTGTGTTTTGGAGGCACAGGATCTTCCCCTTCAGGTGTTGTTACACATGACACACCTGATAACAACAGGTGACACATGTCACCACTCACAGCCATCATACTCCCTGCCCATTTTGTTCTTGCCCCTCCTGTTCCTTCTCCCCCTCCGGTAGCCTCCGTTCTACAGTTGGATTTCTCAGGCTTGTTATTAGTTTGGCTTCATCTGTATTCCACATATAATTCACACCATCCAGCATTTGTCTTCTCCTTCTGACTTACTTCACTTAGCATAATCCCCTCCAGTCCCATCCTTGTTGTGGCAAATGGCAAGAGTTTATGTTTTTTTAATAGTTGAGTGGCATTCCGTTGTGTATGTGCTACATCTTCCTGATCATCTGTGCTTGAGCATTTAAGTTGTTTCTGTAACTTGGCTATTGTGAATAGTCCTGCAATGAACATCGGCATGCATAAGGAAATCCCATGGTTATAAAAGCTCTCTCCTAGGAAACAGGGACAAAGGCCTGGCAAATTCTTTATTCTATAACAAGATCTTGGGACTGTGCTTTTGTTATTAATTCTTGGTGATGTTTACTCCTTCAAGACGGTAAAGATCATGACCTACTTTTATGTAACGTGACTAATTTCCTTAAAAAAGTTGTACGCTATCTAGAAAACATCCTGTTTGTGGATAAACAAATTCATCAGCCATGTAGTACACTTCTAGAAGGGGCACCACATCCAAGTACAATAATTAGGAGAATAATAAACAACTTTTATTTATTTATTTATTTATTTATTTATTTATTTATTTATTTATTTATTTATTTATATTTTCAGGTAGAGATATTTTTTTTTCCAGTACTGACAAAGATTATATTATTATCACCTTGTGAAGAAATTGAGTAGAAGTCATATCACATTGGATATTTGCAACTTGTCTTTAAAAATTTTCCAGCTATAAGTTATATATTAAGTTACAAGAATAGAGTTTTAATTTTTGGCTATTTATGCTTATATAGTACTGAAACTCCACCATTGTGAAAGTTAGGATCTATAAAAATGATCTTTTCTAAAGTCAAAGTGTGCAAAGCATAAATATCTTCTCTACCTTCCTTCTTCCTTACTTTTTTTTTATTATTGTTATTTATGGTTTTACATTTTGTATTCTCCTTGGGTAGCCCACCACCAATTCACCTGTGATCCATCTCCATGGTCCCTTGTATTCTTTTCTATTCCCTTTTGTGCCCTTATCTTCTCCCCCCACCCCCCGGCTGAGTGTCTCTCTCCTATTTGGTTTCCCTATAGTCCTGTTATAAGTGAAACCATTCGATATTTTTCTTTTTCTTTCTGGCTTATTTTACTGAGTATGATTCCCTCTAGTTCCATCCATGTCGCTGCAAATTGCATGTGTTTATCTTCTTTGAATGCTGAATAGTATTCCATTGTGTATTTGTACCACATCTTCTTGATCCAATCATCTATTTTTGGACATCTGGGTTGCTTCCATACCTTTGCTATTGTGAACAGTGCCGCAAAGAACATACGGGTGCATGTATCCTTTCGGATTAGTGTTTTTGTGTCCTTTGGGTAAATTCCCAACAGTGGTATTGCTGGGTCGTATGGGAGCTCCATGTTTAGGAATTTGAGGAATCGCCATACAGCTTTCCATAGTGGTTGGACCAGTTCACATTCCCACCAGCAGTGTAGAAGAGTTCCTTTTTCTCCACATCCTTTCCAGCATTTGTTATTGCCTGTATTTTTAATGTGTGCCATCCTCTCAGGTGTGAGGTGGTATTTCGTAGTGGTTTTGATTTGCATTTCCTTGATTATAAGTGATGTTGAGCATTTTTTCATGTATCTGTTGTCCATTTGCTTTTCTTCTTTGGAAAAGTGCCTTTGAGCTCTTCTGCCCATTTTTTGACTGGGTTATTGGCTTTGTTTTTGTTGAGTTGTGTGAGTTCCTTGTAAATTTTTGTTATCAGTCTTTTATCAGATGTATTGTGTGCAAAAATCTTTCCCCAGTTGGTAGGACGTCTGTTAGTTTTGGTTAATGTCTCTTTTGCTGTACAGAAGCTTCTTATTTTGATGTAATTCCATCTGTTTATCTTGTCTTTCACTTCCTTCGCTTTGAGGGATGTGTCTTTCAAGATTTTGCTGAGATGTATGTCATGTAGAGTTTTGCCTATATTTTCTTCTATACATTTTATGGTTTCAGGTCTTATATCCAGGTCTTTTATCCTTTTTAAGTTGACTTTTGTGCAGGGTGTTAGGTAGTAGTCTAGCTTCATTTTTTTGCATGTGGCTGTCCAGTTTTCCCAGCACCATTTATTGAATAGACTGTCCTTGTTCCACTGCATTTTCTTTGCTCCTTTGTCAAAGATTAGTTGTTCATAGATATGTAGCTTTAATTCTGGGTATTCTATTTGGTTCCATTGGTCTTTCTGTCTGTTTTTGTTCCAGTACCATGCTGTTTTAATTATTATGGCTCTGTAGTATAGTTTGAAGCCAGGGAGTGAAATTCCTCTGTTTTCTTTCCTTTTAGTTAGTAGGGATTTAGCTGTGCGAGGTTTTTTGTGGTTCCATATGAATTTCATCAGTAGTCGATCTATTTCTTTGAAGAATGTCATTGAGATTTTTATTGGAATAGCATTGAATCTGTAAATTGCTTTTGGTAGGATTGCCATTTTGATAATGTTAATCCTTCCAATCCATGAACAAGGGATGCCTTTCCATCTTCTTGTGTCTTCTATTTCTTTCAA